>JJOG01004713.1:0-20550 GCA_000715275.1 Gyrodactylus salaris
CATGATTTCTTCTCAGAAAAAAATGCAGGCTTGTGCTTAGTAAAGTGATTTGACAAGAGAGCTGTACAATTTACATGTTATGTCATTATTTCAAGGTCCGTTGCCACTACAAAATTCTCAAAGTTTTTGTAAAAAATGTAAATTTAAGAAGAAGTCCAGAAACCAAAGAAGAGACTTTATTCTGAATCTCAGTTTGAGTTTGATAAAGAAACAAACTCAACCTACTTTGAAAAAGAGAGGAAGACCTTCACTGAATTTAGATACTCCTCCTTCTAATAAACGTCATAGGATGAATATCTGTCCTCCAAATGATTTTATTTATGAATTGGTCATGAAGCGATACGGTCAGAAAGAGGTCGCTGTTTTATTTGTACTCCAAACTAAGAAAATTTTCAAAAAAATCTTTTAACAACAAAAGCTTACACATTTACCAATTGTACTATTCTGTATTAAAAAATTTTTTTTTTCGAAAAACAGTCTAGGCTACCAGGATTAAAATTTATATCTTTGAATCACAAATCTAATTGTGATCTTTTCAATACAATAAAACAGCTCATTGTTTATCATTTACATTTTATTCATGAATTAAGATAATTGGCTTCACCTGAACTATTAATCAGTGGTATCCCTCTTCGTAAATACACCCCAGAGTGTTCTTCGATTTTAATATATTTTTATAAACTGGGATTTTTTCTTTCTAACTGAAAGAAATTTGTTTTTTAATAATCAGTTCTCTCAATATTGTATCAGATAAAAGATAATTGGGTGAGCAGGTGTAGAGAAAAAAAATGTATTTCTACAAGTGCTCGATTAGGTTTGAGTCAGCTACGCTTTATTGATTATCCCGAGTAATAAATATACTTCTATTCTCTAAAGCAAACAAAAGTATACTTTTGGCCAGAGAGAAAATCTATTTCAATGCACACGGGTTTATTTTAAAACCTAGAAAATGAGATTTTGAAAGTTATTTATTACCATCCATAAAAGTGCAAATAATAAACGAGCGAAAATAAATTAATCCTTTCTGTTCAAATTAAAATCAGGTTTACAAAAAAGGGAGAATTGAATTTATAAAATTGATTTAAAAATCATAGCCTTGATTGTGATCATTGGACTCTTTCGATCCACTAATTATCCTTTAGAGCCGCATAGTAGGCAGCGATTATTGACCAGGCTTTCGGGGCCATAAACCCAGCTGGTGGTTCCTCTCCATTCCTGGCGATTGATCTCATCTTTGAACCAGATATGAAAAGAAAGTCTTCTTTCTTATTCTCATCATAGAATTCCATAGATTGGGTTTTCTTATTGAATGCGGCCACGGAGAAGGGTAACACTTTCAGGCCGTCCAATCCAGGCGTGTCACATAAAACCTTGAATGAATCATTAGAATGATTCTTATTTCTTTGTTAATTCACTGGCATATTTTGGTTCTTATATTAACAGATTATTATTGGACGCGTTTCAAAACTCGTTGAATCCATAGTAAAACTCTCTTTTTAATATTTCTTTAAATATTTAACAGGTCGAAACTTTGAGTGGATATATTTTTAGCATAGTATACTTCATTTGCAAGGGTAAAGTATGGTGTTCATTCATAAATAATGAATTAAAATTTGCATTTGAATGGTTTAAGATTTTGAAAAGCCAATGTATGCTGTATGATAACCATATCCACCAATGATATCTCGACTCATCTCTGTCCGATGAGCAAGAATGTTCCTTATAAAAAAATGAAGTCTAAAATTATGGTATGAGACATTTTACATTATAAAATCATAATTGAGAGATATTTAGATTGAGATTCGATGATTATATTTCGTCAAAACGCGCTATGAAAAGCTTATTCAGCTGGAGACTTGGAGTGAAAAAAGTTCAATAAAGAACTTAAAAACCCTTTGCAAATTGAATTACCTTTTTACCGTGCGTCGGTTCGTAGAGATCAGCATCCGGATCGGCAGGATGTTTAATTCCCGCTGGATCCCGGCCGACAATGTAAAAGCTAGAGCCTGCAATGACACGTGTCCTCGCATGCCACTGTACCTCCCTAGGCCCAGCGTAGACCATAGGAGACGGAAATATGGCCAAGAGGGTGGAGCCGGCATCTAGCACGCCTTCTTCAATGCATGACTCATGCTGTCGCATTCTAACGTCCAATGGGACATCGTCGTCTTTGACCCAGCCGCCCAGGGGATGCAAAAGCAGGATTGGGTGCTTATATTTGAGGTCTTCGATCAACCGACGCCGCGTCTCCTTCATCAAAAGGGCATGGCCGTTGTGGATTGGGTTTCTCAGCTGGAAGGCGAATACTGCGTCAGCCTGGAGAGATGGTGTTGATAAATTATTTAGACAAGAATTACATGTGACTACTTATCGTAGTCATTCAGAAACTTTGAGTCTTACTGTAGAAAGGATGAATTGGTTAACAAAAGCATTCCAAGAGATAAATAACTAACTTTCAGTGAAGATATCTTTGAGCGAATTTCTTTCGGAGTGAATCGAAACTTGTCAAGACCATCATTCCAAATGAATCGCTCCTTGATCACTTTCACGTCCCCTCCAACCAGCCAATCGGGAGAGTTTTCGATAAGTTCAATAGAAGGATGTCCCTTGTGGCTGCATCCAAACGTCCTGCAAATTCTCTCTTCCTAACAAAGTATTTTAAAATGTATTTATCACAATGCAAATGAGCCGATTGGGAGACAACTAGTTAGAAGAAAACTGAATCTGAATTAGTTGGGGAGCTTTAAAAATGCTTTATTTCGAGAATAATATTTCATATTTTCAACTATGCTGATCTCGATAGGTTAATTCAACGGAGGCCATTTAGCGCGAAAATAACCCTTTTACACTGAATTATTATTCGGCATTATCACCTTTTGTTGCCATATATTATAATAAGAAGAAAAACGTTATCATGCTATATGATAACTTATCATCAGTGATGAACTAAATGAGTAAAGGAGCTTCATCAGACAACATGGATCAAATGTGGTCCTTGAGATAAAAAGAGAGAAACTGACACTTGTTGAAAAAAATCAGATTCTCTCTGAAGTCATTGAAGGTCAAGGTGATATCGGTAAAATTTGACATGCTTAAAGTCTGTCAAATGGTTTATACTATACATAAAAATCGTTTATCGACTTTCTGTCCACCTATAAAGGAGCCTTCTATAAAATCAGACCCATAAAGAAGACCTTGTTTTTTGTAGATGACTCATCGAATGAAAATTAACCTTTTTCATCAAAATATTATTAATCGGGATCTTTAAATATGCAAACCCAGATTCTAGAGATGTGAAGTTTTGAGAAAATAAGTTATGTCCAAGAATTTTGTAAAATTCTAGTTAAAAGTAAGTAATATTATTTTCAAGTGAACATTTTGTTCCCCAAGTGCTATAAATATGATATCTCATGTGGCGTGGGTTCGATTCCGATATCCTCCCCTCCTGGAAACAAGTTTACTCGGCGAATAGTTTCAAACCCTCCTTCCCATAGAGAGTTAGACTCGGCTATGAAACTCAATTCAAGGAGAGAAACATGATTCGTCCTAAACATTGATACCAGCTTAAACTTGAGTAGGTTATCTTTCGATCTATAAAAAACATGGAATAGATCTTATGTGTAGAGATAAAAGCCAGATTCAATCTTTTCTAACTTCAAACATTCATATTATAATAGTTCCTGTTTATAGAGGCGCCAAATTTTGGATAAATATAAATTTATTTTTTATCTTTCAAAAGGCACTACACATTTTGTAAGAGATTAAAAAGTTAAAATTAAAAAATTAACTAAAGTCTTCAATTGTTTCTCTCATGCTAGAAGGATTAGGAGAAACATGAATTCATGTAACTAATGAATAATTCATTTTATAAAATATTTTCATTCTCTTTTAATGGCATCATTCTGTATACATACAATATAAAAATATTAAACGTATCATTTGAGAATGTACCAATTGCCAATTCATGTCTGTTAAGGATTGAGAAGACTCTGATCTTTTTCATATTTTCAAAGAAAAAGTGAAACTTTGAACTGGGTCCAAGCTGTGAACTTACTTTTCTGTGAGAATAAAATTCAACATCTTCCATTTTGGCGACCAATTCCCCGTCGTAGAAGAGGGCCAATTCAGTCGGGTTGCCTGCCTTCAATCTCTCATCAACAGCTAGCACTATAGGTAGACTCATGCTGATAAACTTTCCATCTAACAATATTGAAATATGAATTAGTGATCGAGATCACAAGATGGAAGGGAATTTTGAGATTACTTGGATTTTCTTGGGAGTTTTAATCTTACAAGCTCTAGGAGTTTGATTTATTTCTGCTTTCTGATAGACTCTTATTCCAAGAGTCAAACATTGTTAGATAAAAAACAATATTATGTTATTCCTTGTAGATTTTAACTGACTCAAATCGTACATCAAAACATGATAACGTTATTCTTTTTGGTAGTTTTTGTTAAACGCAATTTCCAGCTTACCTCTGAGGATTCCGGAAAAATGCAGCGATTGCAAGTAGTCTCTCTCGCGCATGAATCCTGTGAGGGGCGAGGCCCAGCCCTCAGCTAGTACCTGCAGCCATTGCATATCGATCTTGGTCAAGTCACACCTCACAAGGCCTCCACATTGAGCCTTTAGACTTTCAACTGGAGCCTTCTCTGTCACAAAGAGTTCTCTGATCGCTTGGGGACTCTTGAGAGAGAACTCCTTCGAGTCGTTGACAATCAGAATTTCCTTCAAAGAGAGCAAAAGAATACAGGAAATGCATCATGTTATTCATAAAGTACATTATTTGGGGGGAGGGGTGTGAGAATAGATTTCAATCGATACTAATTCCTATTAAAAGATTAGCTTGTCCTAATTTCAAAGCGGAAGTCACTTGGGATAATCCACAAGTTAGAGCGATTTTGTTACATGAACATTTCCCAACATGGAATGAAATGCTTCACTTAATCCTAAATAGTTGGAGTCACAATTTTTTATCTTTAAGATGCTTTAATAATTGCTTTGCTAAGAGTATGTGTCAACTTGTCTCATGACTCATCACTGATGACATATTACTAGAGAAAAGTTCATGTTTGCCTAGGATCAATCTTGCATTCAAATGTTGACTCAATCTCAAATATGGAAAGCTGAGCTGATTAAGAATTCCTTCATTTTAAGAAAACAGTTTTACATTAATCCTAGGCAAACCTGAACTCGATAAGGTGTCTAGCGCAGGTCGGAACCCCGTTAAAGACCCCCACACCCACAAATGAAATCTAGATGGTTATTGATTTTATTTTCGAGTAGAGGGACTTTTCTATTCACCTAGTTATTCATTTGAATCAGTCCAATATGAATCTTGGTCCTTATTTTAAATTTTTATTTTAACCAAGTAACGTACTACTCATAAGCAGGCTTAAAGAGTTGACGGAAAAAAAATCCGAAAATTGCGAATGAAGAAATCTTGGTACTATTTTTCTTGCTGTCCTACATTATAAGCTACATCTTGCAAAATATAATGAATGCTTTTAAGGTCTCACAAGACTTTGAGAGCTAGTTTTCATCAATTAAAAGAGAGCGTACCTTTTTAATTAAAAAGCTGATTATCTCCGTCATACATTGGTCCACAGATTTTACGTCCGTCCTCAAATTGAGATCTGGGCAAACTGGTTCTTCATAGACATCGTCAATGCCGGTAAACTTTTTAATTTCTCCCGCGCGAGCCTTCTTGTACAAGCCCTTCACGTCTCTTGTTTCACACACACTCAGTGAAGAGTTGATGAAAATCTCAAAAAATGTCGTCTCCGAATTTTTGTGCACCTCTCTGGCCATAATTCTTGCCTAAAGAATAATATTTTAAACCGTTTCTCAAGATTCACGAATCAATGCTGATAGAAAATTCAAAGTATTGCTCTGTATTGCAGGTTCTGTATTATAAGAACATACCTTTGAGTATGGACTAATGCAACAAGGAATTGAAATCATATTGTTCATCGCGAATAACTTGGAGACTTCGGAAATCCTTCTAACATTCTCATCTCGGTCTTCATTCGAGAAGCCAAGGTTCTTGTTGATGCCACACCTGAGAACATCGCCGTCGAGGCAAATGGAGCCAATGCTGTTGGATTTAAATATTTCATGCAATCTCGATCCGATGGTCGTCTTTCCAGCCCCACTTAGACCAGTCAACCAGAGTGTGCATCCACTCTTCTTCAGAGACAATTTATTGAATAATTCTTGATTTGACATTGACCCAGGTTCAGACTAGCGATAAATAAATAAAATCAGGCTTACAAAACGATTGAAAATGAATTTACGCTGTAAATATTTTAATATAGTTGAAAGATTTTAACAAAGTTTTATTCTATTACTATCACCTTTTATTGTTTTAAATGAGTGACCAAGATAAACCAAACCTCGTGGTAGTACTAGAAAATGCCTGCTTGGAGCTTGTCAAGGGAAATTCAGGCAGAGAATATCAACTTCTCAGTCTAGACAGACACAAAGATCGCGTATTCTCAGCCAAGAGGGATCCTGCTACAGTTAGACCAGACATCGCTCATCAATGTCTCCTCATGTTGTTGGACAGTCCTCTTAATCGTCTAGGACGTCTAAAGGTAGGTTTCTAAACCGATCTGTTCTTTCTCCTGGTGTAAGGTCTCCTAAACCTAGCCAGGTAAAACGTCATGTTTCATTTATATCCCTATTTTCTCTAGTAGGGATTGCACCGAATACAGACATCAAGTCATTCTCACTTGTTCACGGCTTGCTTTAGCTTGCGGTTGTAAAAGTGAGGTAAATAAAAGATACTCTTTATTTGTATGGAAGTATTTCTGTACTGCAAGGGAGTATGATACTCAAAATTAGCTATTTCCACCTTGTTCACTGCTTGCTTCGCTCGTGGTTGTAAAAGCTGGATAAATTGATGGACTCTTTATTTGTACGGGATAATTTCTGTACTGCAAGGGAGTCTCACAAGAGAAAATATAAAATTCCAACTTGTTCACTGCTTGCTTAAGTTTGCGGTTGTAAAAGTTGGGTAAATCGAAGATGCACTTTATTTGTATGGAATCGTTTCTGTACTGCAAGGGTGCATAACACTTACGCATAGCCAATAGCTTACTAACTGTAAATAAGTATTTTATTAAATACAACTTATCTAATAGCCCTATTAAACCTAGGTTTACGTAAGAACGAGCAAAAACGTTATAATCGAGGTGAACCCAAAATGCCGTATACCAAGGACTTATGAGAGATTTGCGGGTCTAATGGTCCAACTTCTTAATAAGCTTTCGGTATCCTCAGTTGATGCAAAACATGAAAAACTTTTGAAGATTGTCAAAAACCCAATAGACATGCACTTCAGGCCTGGCTCAGTTGTCTTTGGTTTGACTCATTCCGCTGAAGATGTCATTGAGCCTGAAAAGATATTCTCCTGCGCAAAAGATGAAGGTCTCAAGAGTGATGTGGTAATCATCATCGGCGCCTTCGCCCATGGTTCAGTCATAGACACTTGCTCAGACTTTATGCACAAAAACATTTCTATCAGCCGTATGCCCCTTTCAGGTGCACAGGTCTGCGACCGTGTTTGTTACGCTTTTGAGAATGTTTGGAAGATAGAGGAGGAATTCATGAAGTCTATAGATAAAAAGGTCTTGTGAAATAAATAAAATAATTACATCACATCTTATTGTTGTTAATTTTTTCGTTTTTAAGTAATCTCGTGTTGAATAACATTTATTCCTGACCGAATCCCTCAGTCTCAGTAATGGCCAAGTTTAGCTTGCTGACTAATTGATCATAGGACGTGTAAGGTGGTAAATCAAGTCGATTGAAACAAGTATGAGATCTAGGTAACCAGGTTTCTTTGCCAACTTTCTCTATACAGAAGGGTTGATGGTTGCCATTGTTCCCGATAAGTTCCTTGAAACCGCCCAACGGAAGCCGACATGTGCCGGTGGCAAACTGGAGGAGTCTCACTCGTTGTTCATCTGAGAGGCTCCTAACGTAGGTCCAGAACCAAACGATTTGCTTGCTAGTCTTTTTGTAGACCCGATATGCTGCATTCTCTTCCCAATCCTCACAATTTATATGCTGCATACCGCATAGAAGTAGCTAGAGATGGAAAAAGATTAATTTCATTCATCTAATGAAGATACTCACAATGTATGCATTTAACATGGTATATAAATTTCTTTAGATTACAATTATCTTTTGGAAAGGCCCTACTAATAAGTAGAAATGGTTGAAAAATGAGATTTTATCAACTACGAGTTAATTTTTGTATTCAGAGAAAATCAAATATTCTCATTTAAAAAAATTGGACAAAAAAAGTCATTAGAGTTTCTTCTACTTATGAGTAGTTCTTAAAGATAATTGTGGTTATTTAACTTTTTAACGAATTCTGTAAGATCTGGATATACTTTTTTCAAAAAGTTGTGGCACATTGTGTTGTCATTCACATTGAAACCCGAGAGTTTTTTTTCACAAGAGTTTTATATAAATAATATAGGTCGGCAGGTTTTAGAAAAAAAAATTATTTTCTCTGCCAAATTATGGACAATTTTTGATAAAAATTTAGAAATTTAAGCATTTTTACAAAAATTAAATAGTTTATGAGTTTTATCTTGCATTTCCAAGAACCCAAGAAACCTCAGCTCCAAAAGAATACGCTTCTGTGGGCATTAGAAGGCTTCTTAAAAGGAGATTACTCATTTTGAAGATACACTGAAAGCAATTAACAGACTAAGGGCAAATACAAAAGACCACAACGTACCTCGAGTTGTTTCTCATCAAACATTTTAATCCACGAAATGGTGATAATTTCTGAGAAGCCCTTAAGTATGGCATCTGTCTGCTCTTCGATGCCGCGAGAGAAACGCCATTTGATCATTAAATCAACATATTCGACCTTGTTATCCTCTGTCACGAGAATGTCGGATCCGCCCTCTTTCAATTCAGTGGAGATGACTGAACCAAGGATTTCATGGTCATTCACAAAGTACAAATCCATTCCCAATTCATCAATGTCCTCTTCCCTACACACGAGAGAAAGAATAAATACTTGTTAGTAGACAGAGTAAATAGCTGCCTTGCAACCCCTCCCCCTCCCAAACAGATCTAAAGTTGACTTACAAAATGTATTTCAATGAATTATAGTATTGCAAGTCGATGGTTTCGATATCCTCCAGAGTAATCTTCTTGCCGAGAATACGCTTATAGAACGGCAAGGTGAATCCACTATCGATAAACTTGCCGTGGTAAATGGCCATCGCAACGAAGCGTCCCACGAATCTAAAGGAAAAATGGGCACAAATTAAGATATCACACAACCCCGTTCTATTATCTTGGAGTCGATTTTTTATTTTCATTTCTCACCTAAAGTAATTCAAATGCTCCGGATTGATTGCCGAAGCGGGGTTGATCTCCAACGAGTAATTATTATCTCCGGCATATTCGAATAGGCAGTACATTGGATTGAGCAGTTCGTTGGACAATTTGAAGAACCATTCTCTGAAAAAGATTTATTTGGTATTTATTTAAAGGTAATAAATTCATGAGAAATAATTATAGAAAAATCGGCGTTAAAAACTTGTCGACCGATAAAATTTAATCTTTAAAAAAAGTTTTCTAAACTTTGATGTCTTCCTCATGAGAACTTTCTTCTAAGAAAAGCGTCAAGAATTACTTTGCTACACCGCCATAGTCGAGGCCCTCTTCCCCATTGTATTGAATGAAGAGGACCTTGCGTAGTTCATCAGCGTGGAAGCTCATCACCTGCTGGAAGCTGTCCTGTAGAAGGTTCTTGCGGGAAATGTTCAACTTTGTATGACCCTCTCTGGGCGTGACACTCTTGCACATGTAGCGTAGCGTGGACACCTTCCTCTCGAATGACCATAGCGTTGAATTGCTAAAATGAGTAATTAAGAGGCGACGTTAAAATACATGCACTAGAAAGTTCTTTGGAAATTACAGCTGTTTCAAATTTGCGCGCGAAAATAATTTGAATTTTTCCTCTCAATTTTGAATTTTATCAAATCTAGAAATTGTTCAATTTTTTTTCCTTATGTAGATTCTTCATCGAATTATATGCCCAGTTAAAAATCTCGCTCAGATTTCGAAAAAAATTGAGGTTGAAGATTTTTTCGTAACTTTTAAAGGAGACATTTTTTTGAAAAATGTTAAGACAAAAATTTTAATTTTTACTTTGCTTGAAAGATCATTTTGAGGGTTCATATCTAAGCAAAATCTAAAATCTGAATAACTGTGGCCCTCCAAAGGTGAAACCATTTTCGTAGCATAATCAATACTCTCAGCGAGCCATGCAAGAATGGTTTCTGCAAGTGAGATGATGTAACTAACAGAAGAAAGAGAGAAAATCGATACCACAAATTACTGCACTGGAATGCTTCTATAATTATTGCAAGTTGAGATTTTTTTAGAGAAATGACCCCCAACAAACTTATAAATTTGAGCACAAAATTAAATTTCCAGAAACCAACTTGACTCTCTATTTTTTTTAAAAGGCCAGAACAAAAATATTTTGATAAATATCTGTAATAGATTCATAGAAAATTCGAAAATGTCTAAAAATAGATTGATTATAAAAGCACTGTCAATACTCTCATGAAGAGATAAACACAGAAGAACTCACTTATTTCTAACACGTGGATCAATAAATGTAGTCTTTTTATTCTCATGATCTATGAAGAATGGATAACCCTCATTGGTGTACCTAAACTCCCAGCCTTTCGGGAGTGGGTTGTCCTGCGTTCGTGGATCTTCCCATTGCGTCGTCTTATTCTCGTGATTCACAAAGTACGGCCGGCCCTGCGGATCAACGCGCATCTCTAGATTGGTCGGAAAAATATTTAGATCCTAATTCATTCATGCCCAATGCAGGAGGTTCGACCAACAAAATTAGAGAACACAATTTTTGATATCAATACTAACCCCATTTTGGCGGCAACACGCCGAGCTCGCTACTGGCCGTAGAAGGAACTGTTGATGAACCGGCGGGATTATCAACCCAGCCGCTCTGAGCATACCGATTGTTGATCGACTGAGCCTGATTATTCGAACGATTATTCAGCCAGCCGTTATAAGTGTTATAATTTGTTAGGTCATTTGCTGTCGGCTGACGCCAGGTCGTATTCCGGTTAACGTGATCTGCATAATAGACCCGGTTTTGGTTATCCACCCGTCGCTCCCATCTAAATCGGAAAAGATGCATAAGTCTAAACCAGGAAAGGACCTGAAAGTTATCCTTGACAAAAAATAAATACAAATTAGATTTCTCTACTCTTCAGTAGGGCACTGCTTTTTGATTTTACCTCTTTTAGATCGCGCACAATCTAGACATGATTTCACGAGGAGCTGTGTATAAAATATTTATTCTAGGTGTTGGAAACAGGTCGAAATAATATTTGTATGAAAATCGTAAGATAGAAATAGCCTCAGAATTAGTTCCTCCTCATAGAATTGAGCAATCTAAAGCGATTCCTTGTGATCTCATTTCAAAAAGCAGTGCCCTACTCTTCAGTATGGAGGTAGGGTATGCAGGTCTCACCCGTGAGGTAACGGTGCAGGGCGAATCCACGACGTGGTCTTCAAGAAGTGATCGACATAATATTTCCTATTCGACCCTGCTTGGGTCTTGCACTCCCAGCCCTCTGGCAGTGGAGAGTCTTCGTTGATTTCTATTTGGGATGTCGGCGTGGGACTGGTTATTTGCTGGTAGTTGCTATTTGCAGGCAACGGTATTACATGCTGACTTGGATATGGCAATGGTGTTGACGGCGATGAACTGGCCTGAGAGAGAGAGAGAACAGTGGAGGATGAATATTTCGAAAGGGTTACTTCTCTCATTTTAAAGGATTTCAAGACGTTTTTTATTAGAGTAAAAGTTTATTTCAAAAAAAGTTTTTTATTCTTTCCCCTTCTTCACTACCTGCAAGTAAGTCACCAAGTTTTATATGACAAGGTTGATTGTGTAAGGAAACTGAACAAAAACTGCTAATGGGTTAGTCACAACGCTCAATAATTATTGATAAATTATAATTAACACAGACATGCATATTTTGTCCACGTGTACTCCATCGAATCTTTCATACAAGAAATTAAGAAACTGAGAGTGACCTCTATGAGATAAAAATTATGTACTCATGGGAAACTGAAAAAGAAAATGACCTCTCCAGAGACATCTCGAGATATTCTAGAAGAATCGCTTGTTCTATTAAAGCTTGAAGATTCGAGAACAACCGATTGTAGTCATAATTGCTTAGAAATTGACAACAGAAAACTCCGCTTGATTAAGTCCCTCTGATTGCATTTCAGCCTATGCTAATCACTCAGAAGTGGTTTTTGAATAAATCTATTTCAACTAATGTTTCTGTGTAATCTTAATTTCTATCAAATAGACTTTGTCATTCTAGTCGATGAGAAGAAAAGTTAGAGAAATAAATCTTTCGATCAATGATTGGAAGCACAGAGAAATATTCCCGAAATTCCAAGCTCCCATCTCTATATGAAATCAAATGGTGCTTATAAAACTCCAAATACACTTGTTTTTATCTGAACATTGATTTAAATCATCACATCAAATTATACCATTTAATAACATGAATCAAGATTAGCTTCTCTATAGCAATCTTTGATGGTTATTTGGACAAGTTAAGCAACTCACGCTTACATGCTAAAAGAGATTAAACCAAAATGATTATTTTTTAATTCTAAGGACGATTTGAAGGAGCAGTAACTCTACTGATGGCACCATGATTTCTTGAAATAACTGATTTTTTCGATGAAAATAAATATTTATAGTTAAATCTAGAAATGCCAGACTTATAATCGTTTCAGACTTTACATTACAAAGTGGTCTCAGACGCATATTTGTAAAGTATCTCAAAGTCAACTCATCAAAATAGATCTATAATATCGATTATTGAAAGATGCGGCCTGATTCGATCAAGATAAAAATTTCTAGTCAAAATACTCACAGGGTTTAGAGTAAAATAAATTTCAAACTCACTGAAATGAGTCTGGGAATTAAGGCCGGCCTTATCGCATTCGAAGGGACAGAAAAGACGATGCTGAGTTCCCCGATTTTGCCAGGTGAATTACCGTCATTCGTGAGATCAGTTGGCAAATGATCAAAGTACAAAATATGACTGAAATCTCCAGCTGAATCAATAAATTAGTAAAATTACCATTATTCCCCATCAAGTGGTTGAAAGGGGAGAATCGGGAATATCCACAAGTAACCTTATTTGTTTCTTGGTTACGAACAAGGCGAAATTGGAGAATTCTCGTTGATTCATATTGAATCTCAAACTTTTCACTGAACTTTGAATTTAAACCCTTTTTAGATCGGCTGCACAAGACCGATGCGGATGCATTAACGGTTGGTATTGGGGCATTTTGGTCAATTACATCGATTTCAATGCGAAATTCCTGGAAAAATGTACTTTTTATCAGAGAGGATCTTGAATTTTTGTAAACTTTAAGATTCCCGAAGGATATTTTGAGGCTCATAGCTCTCTCTATATTAGAATGGGTTTATTGTATAATAAGCATAAATCGGAAATGAATTAGATATTATAAAATTTTAAAATCTCAATTTAGTGAAAAAATCATCCAGCATTCGGCGTTTTGTTTAATCGTTTACGGAAACTATAAAATTTGTATATACGAATTTCAAAAGTTTGTAATACAAACTGATAATCAATTGCTGATTGCAAATAATGCATACTATTGATCTTCAAACTTTATATTTTTCACAGTCTGAATTCTCTGCTCATATATTTGAATATTTCATCAGTAATTTATAGATATTTTATTATTGCTCACGATTATTGAATCTTTTAAACTGAAAATAAGTCTCTAAATGACTATTAGATTGACGAGAAATGCTGTAAATTCTACAAATTTATTCCTTCTTTTCAGAGAAAATCTTTTCAAGTAATATTGAACATAAATTGAAATAGCCTAAGGCAAAACTTTGAACAATTTCTATTAACTTGAATCCACCTTTCACAATGTCTTCCTTTTCTCCCTGAAGAAATCAGAGGAAAGACAAACCCTTTATAAATCCTTATTGAGGAAAAGAATAATAACAGTCAGAACTTTAAGTTTAAGAAGTTAGCGTACGGTAAGTGAAAGATTTATCACTATTTATGAGTGAGACAATGTCCATTTTGAAAGAATGGGCATAGTTTAAGAGAATAAAAGAACTCATACTATTGTAGGAGAGTTTAACTAAACAACAGAATTGCTTTATTAAGTCTCTTTGATCTATTTATATTGTTTAATTTTGATTTCACGTTAATATCACGACTTGTACACTACAATCTCAATTTAATTTGTGTGTAGAATAGCCTTTAAAAGGGTTTTCATGGAAGTTGATAGAAACATTCGACTTTCTCTATGAAAATTCTATCTTTTGAAGATGCTATTCCTCTAAGACCATCCTCCTCAAATTCAAAAGGGGAAACGAATTTTGTAGAAGGATCTAAATCGCCCTTGAGCCTTTATAAAATTGGAGCAGACTCAGGATCCGAAATTGAAAATGAGGTTGCAATAATAATGTCTACCCCTCCACTTGATTTTGATAATAAGCCTAAAAATTAATAATCGAAATGATTATGCTTTAAGAGTTAATTCAATATTTATTACAGGTTGAACCATGGTTGGAAAGAACGCTTTCACATCTCTGTATACAATCAGTTGAAATGTTATCGATTTTCTTTTATTGTAGACGAATTTTGATGACAAGGTAGGAATGCATTCACAATTTACTTCACACCTAAATTATTTTGATAATAATACAAGAAAATCAGTGCATATTTTGCTACCCAATTTCAATATTTTTTATCGCTTTTTATAGTGTGAATGAAATTTCTGAATCAACATCATAAACAGTGAACATTTATGCAAATATAGAGAAAGATCTGAATAATAATCGATACTCTGTTGAAGCTAATTCATTCTCAGGCATCTATTTGCTTGGGTCCATAAATTATATGAGATTTGAAAATGTTTCCATCTTAAATAAAACATTTCTTTAGTTGTATTACCATTTGAAGATGTCATCTATGATAATGATGAAATTAGGGTCACTGTCTTGTAATGACTGCTATCAAGGAGTTGAAAGAGACGCCCGAGTCAAAAGATCAATGAAGAATTGTATTTCTACATAAATTCTGAACATCTCTTCTCCTTTATAAGAGCTTCTGCAAGTTGACTACCTCACAGGCCTCCAAGGAGAAAGTGGAGATTTTCAAAGCGGGATTGATCGAAATTGACAGAATAAGGACTGTAATAATTTCTCGAAGGATTTCCCAATTACAAAAGGTGAATTTGTATTATAGATTTCCACAAACATCGAAGGAGATCAATTGCGAAGGAATGTGGATTTCAAGGAACTTGAAGAATTCACAAAACAAGCTTATTATTAACTTATTTGTTTACTATTTATCGATTTTAGGCAGATTCAATGGAAGAGTACGAAAGACGTTATTTGCTTGAATATTATCGAAACCTAGACGATATTATTGATCATTGAGGCACCTTTATTGTTGCTTGAGGGCAAAGTTAGAGAGTAGCAGAGAAGTACGTCATTCTTCTAGCTAGTTTTTTGAGCTGGTTTACCCATTACATTATCATCTACAGCACTGAAAAATTCATCCTTCTCCTCAATTCATTCATCTTCGGAGAGAGCTTCTAAGAAGTCACTCTCTCTGACATAATTTTATTTATAACGAAGAAAACATCTATGGTCCACAAGCTTACTAAAGAGCTTCTTGGAGATAGAATCGTGGAAGGTCAGTCAGATGAGGATAAATATGGCGTGGGTTCGATTCCGGTATCCTCCCTCCTCAAAACGAATTTACTTGGTAAATAGTTTACAAGCCTACATCTCCCATTATAACCCGTAGTGTGAATCTGAAGAGAGTTAGACTCGGCTATGAAACTCAATTCAAAAAAATAAGATAAATTTCATAATTGATCAATCAACTTAATCTCAAAAGCCCCCTTAATTTAGGATAACAAAAATACTTGATAACGCCAAGGAGGGCCTTCTAAAGAAAAGATATTTTCAGACCTTAAATAATTTTCAAGACTTTCGATGTCCTGGTCTGCATAGCAGGGGTAGAGATTCTTATTACAACCTTCAGGACTGGCGAAAAATAATTAATCATTCTTCTTTCATAATTTTGGTATTGAAGACTTGTGGCGTTAAGGCTTGAGAGGAATCAAGGGAAACATCCTTATGCTTGGCTGATTTAACTTTGTGTAAATTATTAATCAATGAATATTCGTTTTATTGCCTTTAAAATATTTATTGGTTATTTCTTATTAACATGATGAACACAGTCAGAATTACTAATCCACCACTAACTTTGTGTTATTCTTGTTTTATTTTTATTTTTCTCTCAGATGTACAAAATCAACAATTTACACCATTCTGAATATGATCAGGCAAATTTAATTCATTTTTAGTCAGTGGAAATTACAGTTCTCTTCTTCGAGGTTATGACTTTACCTAGAGAAAACTTCAAGATCTTAGAAATATATACTTTTTCTGAACCAGAATATATCTAAATCTAATTTCGGCTGACTTTTCCTTTTTTTGACCTACCTAAAATGTATATTTGTATAAGTAATGCGTGATTCGATCGTTGCCTAAACATTAGATTATCTATATTGAGAAAAATATCCTCTTTTTTAAGAAAAAATATTCCAAGTAAAGATCACCACTTACATGAACTTCTTTTTTTCTTGGATTCAAAATCATCCTGCTGGCCTTTTGTGCCCAATGTCCAAGGTTCGAAGATCTCTAGAAAGGGTGGTACAGAGAAATAATCCCCACATTCCCATCATTTCCCACCTCGAGAAGAGATTACTCGATTATGGAATGCCTTCCTAGCCTTCCCCGTTATAGCCCCTCATATGAACCCACGTAGAATGAAACTCAATTTCTAAGAAAGAAACTTTGTTCATCTCGGTATTGATCCCTCGTCTCAACCGGTACAACAAACAGCAAGTCTTACTGATTAATTCAGCAATTAAATGGGACTTCATTGCTAGTTTGCTGTAATCCATGTCAAGTTGATCGATATAGGGTTCGCATAAACACAAATCTATAATATTAGTTGAGCATGAGTTGATTAGATGTTAATAAAAACAAAAATTAGATGTAAAACTATTGAGAATATCGGGTTAAGAAGCATTTCAAGGGTTTTAAAGTTTCATCAGGAAAATTGAGCTAATGGCTGTTTTCGAAATTGCTCGATAACAAATATAGTTTCTGGTTATTACATGTAGTGAACAAGACCAGAACATGTGAACGATTTTACTAATCTCATATTTTTTGTTTGCTAAGCAGGTATTTATAAGAAAAAAGTTCTGGCGCAAATAAACATCTCCCCTCTTTGGCAAATAATCAAAGGGTAAATGTTTCCTTTTATGTCAATATTTTCGAAAATTTAATTTAAAGCATCCTATATTCCTTTTGGTGATTGCATTTTGAACAGAAGTTTTTTCTGCTTCTTTCACAAGTGAGATTCCTAGTAATACCCTTACGATTTCATATCGGTATAATTACGCCAAAGTTAGACTCATCAACAGAAAAAATCAAATTTCCACGTAGATAATATGCGTAAAGGATTTTTCTTAGCAAGCAATTAAGGGGTATATCGTCGAAAACATAAAATAAGACATAACGTTTACATATAACCTTCTCATGCCTTTTTCCCACGAAAATGAGAAATAGCTGACTTATTTTTGTCATTTAATGTTGAAGAGGAAGCCAATAAAGCAGATTCTAGAGGAGGATGTCCAGATATATCGCTAAAGCGGTTAACTCCTCTATCGGGTCTATCAAGTCATTGGAATACGTTAATAGACTTTTTTCTCATCAGAGTATAATTGAAATAGATTTTGATAGAATTAATTTTTAGATTTAACCTCGGGTTTCTTTGCACATCCTTGAAGATGGAACTTAGGGACTCCCAATTTACGGAATAATAGTTGTAAGAATGGAGTTTTTGGACAAGACCTTTCGGGATTGGTTGGATCATTCTCTTCATCAGTTGTCTTTGAAAAGGTTGAAAAATGCAGCATTCACGTCCCCGGGTTCCGTCGATAAATCAAACTCGTTCTCGCAATAAATATATATATCATCCACCCCATGCTCTCATTGGACAATCTCTCTCAAATTCATCCAGCATACACCATCTACTTACCAAGACTCAAAAACTACTTTATTTTAATTTTTCCCTAACAATAGACTGAATTATTGGGTTACACATGAATTGACATGAGCATAAACAATTTGTCGCCTTCTCTCCTCTGAAAAACCCAAGATGAATTCATTTTTGAGAAGACTTGTAACTTTTGTTGAGAAATGGATTCTAGTGGCAGCCTCCAGACAATACACCTGAATCTTGACCCAACCTTCTCAAAATTTCTCGCACTCTAAACATGTTTTTTATATTCATTTGCTCACAATTAAAATAAGTGTCTGAATTTCTGAATTTCTTTTTTTAAATGTCGCCAAGATAGAATGTGGGAGTTTCCCTTGAGGTTACTTTTAAGTATCAATTAGAGTCTGTTAATACATGAAAGTGGAATTAATGACTTTATTCATATCTCTTATGGTTTAAGGCTATTCATAGTTATCCCGAATTCAGCTAGTTATCAGTTCAATCACTTTCATTGCAGATTTGTATCTTCCAGCAAAAGATGAATACATTTTCCGAAATAACTCGGAATATAATGCATTAAAATCTTCTATAGATACTGAATTATTACATTTTCAGCACTTTATGAAAAGAAAATTCTCCTTAGAAATACGATACATTTTGTGTAGAGTAGATTTGAGGAATGGTAAATTAGATTTACTTATTTGAAAAATTAGATTCATTATTGTAATGTTTAAATGCCTTATCGCTAGACAAGAAAATCAATACTGAGAACAAGAAAGGAAGTATATCACCTGTGTTTCTCTCACGGAGGGACAAACCCTGTGTGTCATTAACATGTTTATTATCTTTTTAAAGAGTAGTACTCATTACGTTCATCTAAGCAATGATAGCTTGAAAGGTTGTGTGCTTTTGCCTGCTCCACTCGGCTTGTGTTTTCCATTTATTAAGTTAACTGATCCTGATTTTGCTGCGATATTAAAATTCTCTGATGATCTCAAGTTACTTTTTCCAATCAATCATGATCTTGGTCATATTTTGGAGCTCATCGCAGAGTTTGGGTCAATGATAAACAACTCCAAATCATCAACAATAACAGTATCACCGTCACAAGTATAATTAACCCGAATATAAGGGCATTACTTACAACTATCCATGTGTACTGCCGAGAGGCTTTGATCATAAAAAGTTCATCACACCCACCGGGATCTGAGAAATTTCTCGTACGATGACCATATCCTATTTTCTTCGGACAGTTGGATAGTCGATATAACCTCTTGCTTTACTTTCATCCCGCTGAAATTGTAATTTATTGATAGGATAATTAAGATGAATTAAAAGGACCTTTTACTTTTGAAGAGGACATTTTTTAATCTCAAGTAGATTGTCGAGAAGTTTCTCACTGTATTCAGATACTTTCGCAATTGTACACTTAAAGAGATTAAATACAGAATTGTATTCATGAATAATTGTGAAAAATAGTTTTTCATAAAATGAGAATGAAATTTAATTACAAATTTTTCAAAGCTTTCTGTTGAGTTGTGTGTATACCGGAATATTTAAAATAATTAAATTTACTACTTCTAGGATTTAAGTTTTGAAATATTAGGCTGTTGGCAGATCGTTGAGGATCGATGTACACTAGAATTATACACAAAAACGTTATATTGAACTGGTCAAATTTAAAATTGAAATTATAAAAGAACCTTAACGATAAGGGGAATAAATAATTATTTATAGTTTTGCACTTTTCTATGATAATATATATTGGTATGTCCTATGGTTTATGATAAATAAACAAAATATACACTTGTTATTAATATGAAAATTAAAACTCCACTTATTCATAATAATTTCAACTGGGCTGTCCTATAGGTTGTAATAATAATGTCTACCCCTTCACTTATGATAACCCTTAAAAAGATTATTTTAATATTTTGTGCTTCGAATTAAAATGTTGTCATTCCTATAAAACTGTTCTATGATTCATAATTTGCCAACAACCCATATTTTTTGTAAAGATTAATCCTTATTAACGAACGGTGAGAACAGATAACTGAAGGACCATTTAAAATACTTTTTGTACCTTTCACATCTTCGAAATACTTTATCTTGATTTGTTTGGTGTTATTTCTTCATGGTACAGCCATGGGGAAAACCTGAGAATAATTTATTCCATTCTTAAAATATTTTGTTATCTAGAAATTCATTCAAAATGTCCTGTAAAGTAGATGGTGTATGCTGGATGAACTTGAGAGAGATTGACCAATGAGAGAATGGGGTAGACGATATATATTTAGTGCGAAGAACGAGGGTGATTCATCGACGGAACCCAATGATGTGAATGCTGCTCTTTTGACTTTTCAA
>JJOG01004716.1:0-14938 GCA_000715275.1 Gyrodactylus salaris
TATATGTTACTGTTGTTGTATGAAGCCTTGTTAATGTGTACACTTTCAAGCTTGCTTTGTGCATATTTCTTGCATAAAGTCTCATGAATTGTCACTTCTATTGCTTTTTCTTCATTCAAATTAACTTCGAATACATCTGCGTTCGGTACGCATTGCAAGCCGCCGTGTGTGCCTTTGATATAGAATTAAATGCATGGGTTAAAATCTGGGGGTCTTAACTATTGTTCTATATCAGTACGGATTGCAAGCTGTACGTTTATGCCATGCTTATAAAGTTAAATCCCAAAGTTTTATTCAATTCAAATCCAGAAACATCCGGATTCATTCGAAGTTAATTTTCTGAACTTGTTAGTATAATAAGGAAGAGAAGTATTTTTATGAGCTTGATAGATTAAATTCTCATTTTGCATGTAATTTATCTGAAGAAGCATCAATAATTTTTCAAGGAAATAGGATTTCATAAAAGAGTCGTGTTTTAAGTCTTTTTAGACCAAATATTTTCTCAACTTGTATCCTCGAGAGTGGAGTAGATCCAATCAGAGAAATCTTACTCTCTTATAAACATGTTGTAATTTAACGTGTTTAATTAGAAAGCGGGTTCACAACTCTCCCCTTTTTGGGAATATAACAACATAAAGGCAACTTGTTGTTTAAAAGGTAAAATTTTAGTTTTTGACTCCTTTGAAATATTAAATTCTTTTACTCTAAGCATGCCAACTTCCTCTCCGGTCGAGTCTCCTGGAGTTGACACCCTGGGTAGCCCTACAACAAATTACAAAGAATGACCCAAGCCAGGAACATGATATACAATTTGTAGCATAAAAGAGAATTATTAAGATTTTGCAAATAATTTTAATGGAATATCATTTTTCTTTCTTCAAACATACGATATTATTAATGGATAACATGACAAAAAAATCTGTTTTCTATACAAACGAGAAAAAATATAAATTTCACAGACACAAAGAAATGGTTTTCCATCTCGAATGATGATAATTGATTAAAGGAATAACTTTAGGCTAAGGACAGAGGTAGATTTAAAGGGTGTTATTTTTTGAGTGGCCATAAGTTATGATCTTGGGCTATTTTATATAAAAATAAAATATCAAATAATCCCTATGAACGAAATCTTGTTGAACTCTCGTTTCATAGAATCTTTTTTTTCTCCAAAAGATTAACCTTGAGTAGACATTCTGTGTTCAGACAACAGGCTGCTGGACGAGCTTATTGTTGTGATAATCATCTACGACCTCTTTGATCTTCTCTCTGAGCTGGGAAATGGGCAAGTTGTCTCCTTCTTCGTCCATCGCAAAGGGACGATTAGCGGTTGGCTAAAAAGAGAGAAAGCTTTAAGCTGCTTTCACTAGGGTCTTAAAAGGATCAATTTTCTACTATCAAATTTTCTTACTATGATGTTACTACTATCTTGGTTGTGAAAAATAATGTTTTAGCTTCTTTGATAAATAATATTTTCCGTTCAAAATGTTGGCATGACTAGGGCTACCCAAAATATGCACAATTTTACGATAAAATATGCATTTCTGCATAAATTTACTTAAAGTCTATTAAATATGAGGTTTAAGATCACAGGGGTAAAGGGCTTGTCATCATCCAGATAGCTCCTCATTCGAGAGAAACTTCTCACCACACAAAATGTTCCCTTGAATATCTCTATTACTGGAGTGATTTCATTGGATATTATTTGGTCATACATAAAATGGTTTACACGTATTGTAAGAAAATTTTAGGTGTGTAAAGTATACGTAGTACACAAATTATTTGATGACTCATTCACGCGATGAAAATACACACCGTAAAATATGCATTGGGTAACCATACTCAAGCAGATGTTTTTCCTTTATGATTCATTTGCATGTAAAATGAAGAAAATAGCAAAAAAAATCTAATAATTGGCAAGCCAATGCGCTAGCCACTGATCCAACTCACCGATGATACCACCTTCACTGATTTTAATATGTATTGTTCTAGTTAATCCCTATGCGGCCTTTCTCCTCAATCTCAGAACCTGTAGCTTCCTTTACACAGGTTTTCTCAGTGCCTATATATCTTTAGTGTTATACCATTTAATCACAGCGGCGAATGGTGCGTCGAACCTTATGCATTTAGTTTGTTTAGTGACTTGAAATATCGCAAGAACTATTCACGGACATTTTTCAACCTATCAGATCTCGTCAGTAGGACTATGCCAACCGAATTCAGCAACTGTGTACTACACAGTGTGTAGTCTAGTTCAAACACTCTTACCACTATTCAGATCAAACAGTTATGTACTTTCTCATTACATATATCATCTATTGATGCATCCTGTTAATAAGGATAAAAAATAGAATTACACTAGGGTCACCCGTAACAAATCTTCAAAAGCCTTATTTTAATTCAAAAGACAGAGATATTCTTTCAATTTGAATTCGCCCAACAAGGATATCCAAAATTATCGTTTTTTTCCGTTAGACTTTGCCTATCTTTATCAAGATTGATTTAACATTTGAGGTCGATAAGATCTCTCGTTGATCAACGTATAAAAGTTTTCTCTATTAGAAATCATGTTCATAATGTAAGCTCATCATGTGGAGGGATGCTAGCAGATACGAACCCAAGTCATTAGGACTTTGGGTACAATCACCTACGCCTCCCCTCTTGAATGCTTAATACGAAAAGAAGCCTAAAATTCTTTAGTTTAGGAAAATTGAGCATATAATTTGATATTTAATGGTTTCAAATGAATAAAACATACCTCATCAGTGGGCTCATAATAAACCTCGAGGTAAGGATGCGCTAACGCTTCTTCTACACTGATTCTCTTGCTCGGATTGAAGGCCAACATCTTCTCCAAGAGATCAATAGCTAAAATGAAGAGTTTGTTCAAATAAATAAGAGAGTGGAAAAAAATCAGAAAGCCGCAAACTAAAATACATTAACTCTCCCTATTGGTCCCATGTGTGTAGAGGCTTGGAGATTATTTGATCCCTTCTAAACTATGGATTTTACAAAATACAAGTTTCTTATTCTATTAAATATCGAGGAATATTCAAAACAAAGGTACAGCTTTAGAATCTAGGCTCAATATTATACTATTTTTCTTGTATTGTCTTAAGAGCATCCAGAAGTAACTTAACCCTTCAAAATTAGTCGTTTTTTCTAGATTGACGTATTTCATAAATAATAGATGGAATTTCAAGCCTGCTTGGGTATTTCTAGAATCGAGTATGCTCTTTGGTTTCTTGGTGATATTCGCCATCAAAAAAGTTTATGAATTTCATTTTCTGGGATAGTTCAAGTTGAGGAACTCACCATTTGGACTTGCATTTGGATAAATGGTCTTCCAATCTTCTTTCTTTTTGCCTTGAAACTTGATCAGAAAGGATCGAGCCTAAAGAAAATTCAGATCAGTTATGAACACGCTGAAGGTTTCATTATAGAATATTAAATGAAAATTCTTCTATTTCAATGACTTTGCGCTAGCAAATTTTGGTCTGTCACTAAAAGATGATATTTTTGTCAAGTCATTAATTATTCAATTATTAAATTTTTGAAATATGATAATTTATTCACAAACTACTGAGACTAGTTTTCATTTTTCATGAGAAGATTATGCAACGCTTTATGAATATCGTGAGAAAAAAATTAATTTCTGTCAATTCAAATCTCAAAAGAACGAGAGTAAAATAATGCAATTTCCTTCTCAGAACAAGTTCAGATCAGATGAGCGAAACTTTAAGTTGGGAGGAAGAACTAAACTTGAATACGAAAGAATAAATTCAAGATATTTGAAAAAGAATAGACTATATGCTGCGAATAAAAGAATATTTATTTTGCAGCTCTGATTATAACTATCAGAAAATGCTGTCTCAAAATTTTCTCAAATATACATTACCAGTTGCAACAGCATCTATACTTCTAATTTGAGTTATTTTGAGTGATATTGTTAAATAAATAAATCAAAATACTTTTATTAGATTATACTTGAATCTCTGAAAAATATAAATTTCACATTGTAAAAGTGCGGAAGAATCTCGGTACTTTTTAAAAATTTTGAAATATGTCATAACTTTTTGATTTGAGACCAAATTTTTAAATCTTCTTCTCAGCCATCATAGTTCACGTTAATAGGGGTTTTCCTGAAATATTGGGCGAATGAGCTCGATTAAGCCCCATATGTTTCTTTAATTTAAATCTTGACAGAATAATTTCTTATCTTTTAATAGTTGTGAGAAAACTAAATTTTTGAAAGTCATTATTTTGCAATTTAAAACCGTATTTAAATTCGTTGAATCAGTTTTTTTACTTTTTCTTAATACAGAATTATGTATTTTGGGAAAACTCGTTAGATGAGTTCTTTAATCCCCGTAAGGATACTACTAGTAAGGGGTTTCTATAGTAGCATGACAAGTAGTCATACTGAGGCGAATAAGTGTGTCGATCCTACTGCGTGTAGATTTTAATTAATATGGATTTAAATAAATAATCAAGAGAGGATTATTAGTCAAATAAACGAGACTGTGTGATGAAGGTTTTAATCCCTAGCTTGAAATTCAATTATGCCTGGAGGACTTATTTGGAGAGTCAACATTTTAGTGAGACAATTATGAATGCTCTCATTATAGTCAGAGATAATGTTTTCCCCATCTAAAACATACTCAACACAAAAGAGACTATGAAAAATCTGAAATGATATTTAGAGTGTAGAATTTAGAGAGAAATTATCCAAATACACGTTGGATTTACACAGGGGAGACAAGAGGAATTCTGGAGTTATACAAACTCGTCTAGTTATCGATTCTCGTGTGTTAAGGATTACTTATTTCAATAGGGAATAACGACGCAGCTATTGATTTAGGAAATAATCTTTCTTATTCAATATTTTCTAAAGCCTATACTCAGTGATTGCTTTTGTCTGGGAAGTGTGTTTTGAGTCCCTTAAAGATTTAGTTGAGTAAAAGCATCCATAAAACTCAAAATTCATCACAATTTATATAAAAGGAATGAGCTTTTGATTGGTGTAACTATCTTCTCTTAACTATCTCTAGTTATAATTGTACAGATATTCTAAGTTTTGCTGACAACAAATATGTCATTTTAATCATCCAAATATTAATTTTCTAAAATCTTAATTGCACCAAATTTTTTTTGATTCAAAGATGGTCATCCTAAGATTACTACGTAGTTGAAAATATTTCAAAATAATGCACTGTTCTCTGAGAAAACTAATTTGAAATATTTTTCTCAACTTTAAAAAAAGGCGAAAAATTCTTCAAGCAAATATTGATCTCGAATTTACTTCACTCCTTGTTCTGAAGTACAATGTCAATTTTACGCCTTCTCCAAGGACGGAAATATTCGTGAAAACTTGGCATAAACCCTCTATATAGTAAGAATGTTTTATCTAAAAAATGTCAGTAATTCATAAATACAGAGTTATATAAAGAGAAAATATAACTTTTACATTTTTGTGAGCAAGTCAGAAAATTCTATCTGATTGAAATCTGTTTTATTTATCATGAAACATGATTTTGGTTTTAGGAATAAGCTTTTATTTTCGCCGATTCTCATCAGACTCGTTAAAGTACAAATGAAACCAAAAGTTTTTGAGTAGATAAAAGGACAGAGTGGGGAGGAGGAATTATTAAATCTTTTTTCCTAGTGGAAATGTAAATCTTTATACCTCGATTTTCGCATGATCCAATCACATGGCGGTGTGTGGAAATTTTTCCGTCAAAATGTCTAAATTTAAAATCTACCCATTTCCTCTTTCAAAATAGGATAATTGGGCAAGAAAATCAGAATAATCTTACTACTCAGCATTTTAGAAAAAAACGATTTTCACTCAAAAATTGATTTCTCTTCTCAAATTTGAAATGACGGTAAAATCAGTTAGATAAAAATTTAAAAAGTTCAATAGTCAAAAAGGCTTTCATTCTATTCAACACAAATTCTATTCTAATCCACATTTGAGACATAAATTAATCATAATAGGCATTATCTCGGCCAAATTAGTCAAGTAATCCCTAAAAATACTGTCCTTACAAACTGTCAATTTTTATTGGCACGTTGATGAAGGATAACCTTATCTTGGGCGTACTAATAATAGGGATCAAATAAACCAAAGTAATATCTGAATTGAATCAAAGTTTCACACCATAATTTCGATTGAAAAGGAAAGACGTTCATATTTTAATGAATTCATAATGCAAGAGTAAAATGATTTATGAATTTAATTACATCTTAGTAATTTGACGATAATCAACTAAGTCTGACGGAAATAGGTCTATGTGTCCGACGCAAATTGTGGTTAGGTTCCAAATTATTTTTGATTTCCTTATTTTTGTCAGGTTAGAACTAGTGTATTTGATGACTTGATGTACTTTGGTGACTACTGATTTGTGGGGGAAACATTAAAATCTAAAATTTCCTTTCATAGCTGAGTCCAACTCTATTCAGGTTCACAGTGAATCGATCCCGCGCCATATGAGAACCAATATTGAGGATACAATCCTATATGCCATCAGTAGGGCTACCCAAAATATGATTTTTTTTTCACAGAAATGTGCACATTAATCTTAGAAATATGCAAAAATACACTTTTCACCGTGTAAAACACGTACATAAATCAGGACAAATTTCTGTCTAAAATATGCATAATTTAGAAATAAATATGCATTTGGCCCTAGCCATCAGTGATTTTTTCTTATGCTGCTTCACCGTTTTAAAGAACAGAAACAGTGTCCTAGCTATCACAATGAACAAGCGTTAATCTTTTCAAAGCCTAGAATAGAGACTATATAACTGAACATGATTACCTATTATTACAACGAGGATTCACCTACACTTTACCGATATTAATTATTGTTCATTAGCTAGACTTTAGTGAAGGAAAACTCTATCTAATGTATTAATTATGTTAGACAGAAATGTTTGTTATAAATTCTCTTCTACTGGAGAATCAATCAAAAGGGGAAATTGAACAGTCCCTTTATTGTAAGATAATTAATGTATCTAAATGGAAACTATTTCATTACTAAATCAATTGCCCCTAATTTCTTATTTGTCTCGTGTTCCTTGGAATGCAATTCAAACTAATGCATCTCAGTAGTTTGAGGGATGATTTCTCATATAGCGTGGGTTCCCGGAGAGAGTTAGACTCGGGTATGAATCTCAATTCAAATATCGTTCTCAAGATAAAGTTAGTTTAAGCTCAACTTTTAATTGCGCAGTTCAAGTTTCTCCTTCAAACAACACTGGCCAAAAAAATGGACAAGTGTGTGTAATGTGCTTTAATTTAGAATGAATGAGCAAATTCTAAACATAAATAGTAATTATTTAGACTGGGATCTCAAATAAATTTCTAAATAATGATTGCGATTACTAGTAATTCTGAAATGTAAGGACATTAATTATTATCTTAAGAATATAATAATCATGAATCGATGTTTAATCATTGCTCATTTGTAAGATAAGTTAGGAATCTGTAATTTCTGTATTTTGTCCCATTGAGACTTTTCAGCAAAGTCATCCTCGCTGTTCAAATATGAATACTCTTTCGTCTCACATTCTTAAGAGAGCAAAGATAACTGTACTAAAAGTCTTTATATGATGAAATCTACTGACTAACTTGAGCAAAGATTAAACCTAGAAATTGTATGATGGCATGTTTATAAGCTAGGAACTCGAATTATAAACTTTTAATGATTAAGTGAAGATTCAAATCACGAAGGTTAAGTTTTTTGAATACTGCGTGAAGGAGTATGATTAATCCACTCGTATTTAAATAGAAATTACTCTTCTCAAGATAGTTTCTTATTCAATGAATAAAAATACGTTTTCAATGGTAGAATGATGACTAGGGCACTAGAATTAATCAAAACTGTGACGTTCTTTCAATAAGCGAGATTTTTTTGCATTTACAATGTAAATTGTAGTCTGTATAAGAGTTACTAGGTTCTTTTTGACAAATGAGATTCAATGTACGTTTGAATTGCACGGATTATTTTTCTTTTGATGAAAACAAGAAGCTCTCATGAACAGAATATGAATCATTATATGGGATGCCTCTTCAATGAAATTGTGAAAACTTGCGGCTTAAAACAAACACTCTAACTGTTCGTGAGAAAATCTCAAGTTTTTCTGATTTCAAGCTATCAAAAACAGTCATTAGCTCAATTTTCTTCTAAGCTTGTAGAAGAAGCAACATATCAAAATACACTAAATATGCTTTTTGAGCTCCCTGATGATGACTGTCAAAAACGCTTTAACGCGGAGCTAAATCATTTTTTTACAAAAATAAGTGGGGTACTTGCAACTCTTGTAGACGCTATTCAATTCACAAGACGTTAAGCTACATGAACATGATATCATTCCTCAATTATTCACTTTAATTCACTATAATAAAATAATAAAAGTGCTATTTCAAGCAATTTGTTTTAATCGTATTGACTAAAAATATAAATTTGAATTTCGTAATTCCTTTACCTATTTTTACGATAGGAACGAATTTAATTTTTGCACATGAAGAAGCCTAACGTGTAACACTAGGATTACCCGTTATAAATAGAGTTACATGCCATGTTTTCTACAAAGTCTGGTAATTTATTTGAGACAAATTGAAATCTCAAAAAAATCCAAGATGTCGATGTTCAACTCTGAAAGAAGATTAAAAGAGCATTTTTAATCCAGGAATTCTTGGTTTCATCATTCAAAACACTGTTTTCTTCAAGAAAATAAAAATACACACAAAATCATTATTTCAAAAGATAAAAATATTCTCACAATTGAATTTATGATTGAATTTGACTGTTTTGTCGTAGTCGAATCAATTCCTTATATTTTTTTTATTTCAAATTATTGTAAATATCCGATGACTCAATAAAATCTATTGATCAAACACTCTTTTGTTTAGATTAGGCAAACATGAGAATACTCGAGTCTAACTTAAATGATACATCTCTGTTGCTAAAATAAGAGTTGCTTGAAATTTTTCTTTAAATCTCTCCAAAATATTCTTTCATAAGGATTTATCCTTGTCAGTTTGAGAACAAAATTTCAAAATTTGTTATAAAAACTTTGAACCTTGGAAGAACTGACGATTTTGGTAGAAATATATTATCTTCTTATTTATACAACAATTATGAATAATCAGTTTAGTTTTTAATGGCCACTTGAGAGTAGTCAAATTTACTACAAATTTCATTGAATGGAATATGAATGAATATCGTAAAAAATGTGTCAATTTTCCAATATCTCTGTCATATCTGTATTAGCTAATTATTTCCATTTAAGAGGACTGAACGAAAGTAAAGTCTATTATTTTTATTGGGAATGGATCAAATCTCTTATTATCCAAAATTGTAGTATTTCATTAATTTTGAAAAATGAATTGTCAAAAATAAACCAAATTTTTTTTTCCTACTTCTTGATTTCTTTTAATAGAATTTTTTTTCTAGGCTTTGTCAGTATCGATTCTTGCGTTCAGTTATTCAAATATTTTCTTCTAAATTGAATTTGAAAAGAGAGATTGCTAGTTCTAAGAATTTAACAAGTAATAGAGCAAAGTTCTCCCAGATAACACAAAAAAATTCCAAAAGATTACAATATTCTTGTTGTAATCTTGAGAAATTTTTCCTTTTGTTGGATCCAAGTTTTAGAGAATCAAAATAGAAAATGATAATTTAGTGACTATTTTGTTAAGAAAAAAAACGCTGACGTCTATTAGAACACCATTTTCAGATCTTCACAAATCATTCAGTTTAATCCCTCCACTAAGAAATATGGTTTTACACGCGATAATCTATGGAACGAAAATAATTTTGTTATAATGATTTTAATTGTGATTCAATGAATTTTTTCCTCCATTACGCGGCTTGAGAAAGTATTACTTAGATTGTTTCAGTTATCCCACAAAAAAGGGATAGTAACAGGTATTGCCTAGGATTAAAATATCAGAAAAAAATTCTGAATCGAGAAATTGGAAAGCAACAAAAACATTAATCATCTGGCGAATTAAGTGTAAAATAATTCCTCCAAAATTATCTTGGGAAGAATCCAAATTGCGTAGGCAATTTTCTTGCGCAACAAATTAAAATGACTGTTATCGAGAGATATGATCACAACACGTCATATAGTGATCAATGAGAACATTGGACTGAGCATGATTAAAATTTCAGATAAAAATTATTTTGTCTTAGAAATGATCAGAAACGAGGTGAAAGTCTCAGCTTGTAGGTACATGTCAAATCTAATAGAAAGAATCTCTTCAATCCGATACTGAAAACTTCATTTTTGTCTGATCACCGGAAATATGTATTTTTCAATTGAAAATATGTAAAAAATTTAGATATTTTCAATAATTTTAAGAAAAAGACTTTGTGACAAAAATTAATTTTGGCGTAATCTTTTGGAAAAATATTTTTAAATAACACTCTGACCTTTATGAAATATTTTTTAGGCAATTTTTCATCTTGACAGGATACATTAATGATGTTTTTTATTACAAAGTTAACCACTCTCCGCTCCGATATATATGGATGAAGGTATATCGAAATTCAGTGCAACCAAATGCCTGAAAGCTTATTGAGAAAAGTTGCTACGATATGCAATTGGGCTTGTGGTATCGAGATATCGAAAATTCAAATGGACAAGTGTAATCTTACTCCATTCCTTGTTTTAAAAAGGTATTTTACCCCATCTTAAAGATAGACCTCTCCTTTCTAGAATTTTTTGACATGTGAACAGCAAAACTTGTAATTCGGATATCCTCAAAAAGGTTCATAATAAATTAACTTTAAACTCATTTTAGAGGATTACCTATAAAAATGGCAGGGGTTCGATTTCAGTATCCTTCTCCCCCGAAATGAATTTACTTGGTAAATAGTTTCAAACCCTCCTTCCCCATTATAACACCTCGTGTGAACCCTCGGCTATGAAACTCAATTCAAAAATGAATCAAATTGTTGATATGACCATAGAAGATATCTTGAGACAAAATTCAGCTTTTTCTTAAGTATCTGAAATCATTTCTTGCTTTTGCTAAATGAGAATTTAGAGCTCCTGTCGATTCAAGAGACGTTCAAATCCTGGATTTGCATTTCAAATGAAATGAGCAGTAAGTAAAGCTTGATCAAAGAGTCCTCTCTAGAGAATCGTGACAGAACGAAAAAAAATATGACTAGACAACAGAATATTCATAATTAATAACCACGTAGATTCGATGTACGGAAATCGATGTTGAGTATTTCCCAGACATCATTTTTGGAACTTTTCCCTTGAGTTACATTAATTACAGGTTAAGACTTGTGTGAATTTCATAAGAGTAATGGATAAGATTATTTAAGAAAATCGTTACACTTTAAAGCACATGACACTTGTCAAAATGAACGTGATTTTGTTGCAATCTTTTCAATTGACTCAAAAATCGATAATATATATCCTATCAAGTGGCAAATATCATTTGAAACCCCTTTTAGACAGAGAGGAAATTTGTGCTTTTCATCTTTAATGATACTCATTAGTAGAGCATGGGTTGAAAATTATTCTAAAACACGAAGAATTGAACAAATTAACGGTTGTTTACCGCCTTGGGTGGTTTACAAGAAAAACCGTTTTATTTTAAATGAGGAAAATTGAGCTCCTTCAGAAGGTGCAACTCTAAAGCTTCGAATTTCTAGAGAGAAAAAAGGTACTTCAGAATGCATCGTCAAAGTTGCTTCCCAGAAATTGAAAACTATTACGCTGAGCAAAATTCCTTGAAAAAAAATCATTTGATTCTTTTTCGACTCCTGCTCTACTTATGAGTCTTTATGTAAGCTGATGTGTATAGAGCTGTATAAATTTTATAACCTTGACACCTTTAAGCGTGCAAGTCTATTGATTTTCAACATTAGACAATTTAAAAGTATTTTAATTCATTGAATGATTTTGACCGAGAGAATGTCTTGGGCGAACGGAAATATTTATTTAGATCAAGAGAAGATTAATAAAATCAAAAATAATTCCCAAAATTTAAGGAATCCCTGCGCAATTCAAATGGCGAGTTTGGAAAACTCAGAACAGAGATCAGGGAATTTATGAGTAGACTGATGAGTGACTCGTCCATCTTTCAGCACAAAAGAACATGTGGTCAAAAGTTAAATCCGACAAAATTCATGATAATCTCAAGAAATCCTTAAGATGATATGCTAGATCTTACAATGAAGGAGCAAGTCTACACGATGAAGACTAGGCCCGGCAATCACACAAAATACACCCACAACCTAACCCTATAATTTTTCTGAGGATTTATTTTCCTTTGAAGAGAAAAAGATTACAACCCTTGAGAGAGGTTTTGAAGAAATTGATGTTATTCAAACCTTATTGCAACTATTTGATGTATTGTTTTAACTCTTGTTCTGGAAGTGGAAAATCGTAAATTCGGTAAATGTGGTCATTTCTGTACCTCGACACATTTACAAAAACTCCATGAGGGAAGGGGTCAAAAATGAACCCATTTCCAAAACTAGGGTTTAAATTTTGGAAATGACTTTAATGCCTCTTCCGATTAAATCATATTACTGACTCCTGTTCTAACACACACACTTGATCAAAAATGTACTGCAGACTTTAATCTTAATAACAAAATTAACTCTTAATATCAGACTATAAACATTAGAAAACGTTACATTATTTTGGGCAATTCACATTTTTTCCATATGAGCAAAATTCATGTTATTTTTACAGCTAGATACATTTTAAAAATGATTTAATTTTCATTTCCCTCTGATGATTGTGATTCTCATGGTTTTACCAACTGGATAACTCCTTTAAAAATGTTAAGCTTTAAAAAGTTGAGAAGTTACTGTGATCAACCCTCCTGGTGTTCCCAAGTCATTCTCTAGTTTCAATAGAAAATGGCAGCAATATAAAGAAACTCTTTTAGTTCTTGTGAAACTAACTCACAATATTAAACTTGAACATTTTTATGTTAAGAAGTGGTTAGCTAGAAATGAACCAATCAGAGGAAAGAGAGTGTTAGGTTGACGAAAAACGTTACTTGATCATTTTATTTTTTCTTGGAATTGGAGTATCATAGCTGAGTCTAACTCTATTTGGGTTCACATGGCGGATCATAGTCGAAAGGGAGGAGGAGAAATTGCTTATCATGTAAGCTCATCCCGAACCCACGTCGGGACTTGGGGAACAGTCCTCTACGCCTCTCATCCATTAAGAAAATGTCCAGAAATGAAAAATTAAAAAAATACGAAATATTTCATTCCTCTCTGATTTCAGTAAAATAATAATAATTCCTCAAGCTTGGATCATCAAGAAATTTAATTCCTCCTCAGTCGTCTTGCCCAATTGTTATGAGACGAGGAATGTCGTGTATGAAGATCACGTTCATAACAATTAGATGATCTATATAACCTCATGCTTTGTGAGGATTTAAAAAACTTTTCTATCATTCGTAAATATATTCTAGATCCAAAGCGGATCATTCCAGAGATGTAATCCAAAATCTTTCCTCATTATAATTTTTCATAAAATATACTTTTTTCTAAGTAAGAAAACTTTAAATCATAGAAATTGCAAAGATGTCATTAAAATCGGATGAATTTTTTCGAGAAAGCTTAAATGCTTAAAAAACTTGGCATGTATAACGCTAGTTGGCTGATTTTTGAGTGGGTTTCCACAAAAGAAAAGTGGAAAAATAATATTTTTTTAATGAATGACTCACTTTTGGATTGACAATCCATTCTCTGTCGTTCTCTGAAGGGGATCCAAGAATATTTAGGATTAACGAAAGCTGGTCAATATCTTGTAAAAGTTAAATTTCAATCAATTAAAGCATCACTTTTCAAATTGACTTGGAGCGACCGAAGAGGTTCTTCAATATCCAAAATATGTTAATTTAAAAGACAGACCGAAATTTAATAAAAACCTAAATGAAATTAATTTTCAATTTCAGCATTCAATGAAAAATATATTGATGCTCGTATATTCATGAATTTGATAACCATTGTGAGGCCTAAAGTGCCATTAACCCACATTTTTCGCGACAATAATTTCATCAGAATTAATTAATAATTACGCAGAATCATAAAATACTTGGCCTGGAACCTAATTTCCCTAAACTTTCATTAATTTCATAAAGCTCAGCTACAGGAGCATTGAAAGGTCAAAAATACGAAAATGTGTCAGTACCACAGGTTTGGGGAAAAAAGATAGTCAGATTCTTAATCAACATAGATTTATGCGTTCTCAGTCTTAAAATAAGATTTAGCATTAAAATTGAACTTGAAATATACCTGAATTGTTGCAGACTAGTCATTCTATAGAGCACCGTCATTGTGTATACAGATTGACTGAGGATAATATTAAGTTTTTTTTCAACCTCAGATTTCTAATTAAAATGTCGGCCACTTATCAGTACCGTGGGGAAATAATACAGAGCACTTTCGATTTCTCATTAATCAAAGTTTATAAGAACTCATATTTTAGATAAATAATTCTCATTATTGTTGAAATATTTAATGTCGAGTCAAGTCCTTTTCGACCTCAATCTTCGAGAGATATTGCTTTATCTCTTTAAAAAGCAGTATAATACTACAAAAAGTGCTGGAGAGATATGCAATACTTTTGGAAAGGATTCTATCAGTGCGAGAAGACGAACTTGAAAGAAATCTTAAAGCAGGATGCGCGTAAATCTGTTAGAGAATTATTTAATGAGCTTGAATGTTCAATTAACGCTAATTTCAAACACATCAGAAGGCTTGGGTATGTCAACAGACTCGATTATTGGGTACCTCATGAATTGAATGAACAACAAAAAAGGTATTCATCTTGCACTTCTTTGCTCGAAAAACATCAAGAATTTTTATTTTTGAACAAAATTGTAACATTGTGATGAGAAATGGATACTTTTCACGAATAAAAATCGAATAATATCTTGGAA
>JJOG01004718.1:0-10333 GCA_000715275.1 Gyrodactylus salaris
CTCATGAGAAGGTTCAATTCTATGTGAGACTTGGTATAAATCAATGTACTCTTGGGTTGGTCTTGTGAATAAAGTTTTTCAATAACCCGCTGTATAAAGCCTGCTAATTACGAATTTGATACTATAAATAGCTATTCGAGAAGAACTACTCATAAGTAGAATGATTCAGCCTACTATTAAATCAATCTTGCATTCAGAGACAACCATGGATTAGGGTGAGACGAAAATATTTTAAAACTTTCTTGGACAATTTGAACACTGTTTTTCTTAATCTCCCAAAGAAAAGATTATAGAATACCTTATAGGATTTTTTTAATATAACAACAAATATGTCCGACAAAATTCAATTTTTATCAATTTCGCGCCTTTTTATAAATATGATTTTGTGATTCTCCTGTGGATTATTTGATCCATCCAAATTATGTTCACGTTTTCTTACTCTAACGGTCTGGAAGAATATCAATATGATCATCTTTTCATACAGTTTTGTTGAATGTCTGATTTGAGTATTTTTTATAGTTCCAAATTGTGGCTAATTTGGGCGTAATTCTTGGACATGTATAGAGATATTTCTTTAAAAATTCGAATATACCATTTTAGGTAACTTTCGATGCTTATCAAGCTGGTGCGTGCACAAAATTTTTTTTTCGACTTTGTCTCACACTAACTGTATTACGATTGAGTAAAATTTGTTTTCAAAATTTCTTCTCAGATTCAAAAATCAAATGTTTTTAGTATAATGTTTTATCTTGTATATTTAATTTAAAAAAAAACGAGTTTTAAAGATCCTGTGGTATCCGGAACATTTATTTTTATCTCACTCGTTAATCCCTACAACTTGAAAAATGGATGGGTTTGGAAATCCACTAACCGCTTTAATATTCCGTCAAGATTGAGGAAACTAATACAATAAAACGAGTGATAAAAATCTTTACAATTTACATCCCCACACAACGCATGCTATTCATTATCAGTACTCTTGAGTTAATTGAATGCTGAGCCAATTTTTGGTTAATTCATGTACAATAAAAGTTTATGTCTCTAGACACAAAAGGCAATTAATTTTTTCCCACATTTGTTCTTGAATTGAATTCAGATTAACTCTCTGGCCGTACTAACTATGGAATCATTTCCGTCCGTTTTATCGTCATATAATTTAAGATGTAGGAAAAGAAATAAATCATGCAAGTGTATTATGCACGTACGGATACATGTATTTCATTTTTATCGCTTCGTGCATTTCTGACAACTTGAATCTATTCAGAGTAGATATTTATTCAGTATAAAGATTAAGGATTTATCTTCATACATTTATATATTACCATCATATCTGATATTGTAACCATCATGAGAGGGTATATAAATCACTATTTTATGCTGGATAGAATAACGAGTAGGTTCTCTTTTTTCATGTCTACACACTCGGAAACATAACTCAAATTATTAATAATAGCAAATTCCATTTCAACCAATCAGAACGATGCATCAATTTCAACCAATGAAAATCGAGTCTATAGTTGAATAAAACTAATTCTCACTTGACATAATCATTCATAACCATGCTTCCTGCCCACGGAATCATATTCTTCTTTATTATTTCGATTATTTCATCAAATGATTTAGACAACATCAAGCCTCCCCCATTTGCAAAGAGATGTAAACCAGAAAAGATTCTCACCAAATCCTGTTATCCCTATTATCAATTCTCAACATTTCCCAACCATCTCGGCCATGAATCCCAGGAATTGGCTGTGGAAGAGATGAACTCATTCGAGCAATTAGTTAAGACACGATGTAGTGATCGCCTACAGTTTCTTCTATGCAGTGTCTATCTGCCAGTTTGCGACCCAATCTCAAAACTCTTTATAAGACCTTGTAAGAGCATGTGCGAGAGTGTCAGGGAAAAGTGTGAACCTTATTTGCACCGAGTTGGCCTCTCATGGCCCGATTCACTTGACTGCGATCAGCTGCCTATTTCCTTTGAAAAGTCCCAAGAGTTTTGCATGAATGAACCGATGGATTTTAAGGATGATCGTGAACAGATCAAACAAGCCCCTAACCCCTTCATTTTGCCGTTCGTTGCCGATGTGAATAATGATATTTGTAGTCATCTAAAGGGTGTTGATAAGTCTTCAGTTTTCTACTTTAACAAAACCCTTTCGTGCAATTTAAAGTGCTTGAATACCAGCTCAAACATTGGACTTTACTCTGGGAAGCAAAAAGAGAGCATTGAACTCATTATGAGGCTTCTTCTATTACTCATAGTACCGACCTGCCTCTATGGTCTCATATTGTCGATATTCATCTCCAAATTAGACGAAAATACTAGCGCTCTAGAGGAGACATGTAGTGAAGACAGTTACATTTGGTGGAACTTGATGGATTTGAAGAACGACACAAGGCTTCAGAGTCAACTTGGTTACTCAATTGGATGGCTTAGCTTCACCCAGCTACTACAATCATTCCCGGTTATCATTCGTCTAGTAATGGGCTTTTCAGAGGTCGCTTGTGATATACAAAAGAAAGTGAGTTGTAAATATTTGCATTCAAATCTATCTATAGTAATCATGTCTCCCCTCATTATGTGGGTTGGGTGGTCTAGCCTCTCTTGATGAGATTACTCTGCAAACTGCTGCTTAGCTCTTGCTCTCATTATAATCCTCCATGTGAAGTTATTCTCGGTAGGACAAATTCAATTTTCCCAATTGAAAATTGTTTGTCTCTAGCCGAGACTAATAAAAATTCGAGTGAAAATGAGCATAAATCTCATATTCTCTGTCCAATTGAGTCTTGGACATTATGAATGAGCTTCTCTCATAATAAAATAAATACTTTAATAAGCATTCATCCAGAGAATATTAGATGTATTGAACATGCGTTATGCAGATAAATCTTACATTCAAGGTATTAATGAATCTGCATAATAAAAGTTTGTGTCACATTAACAAGCTAACCTCTGGAGTTCATAGTGTACTTGAATTAATATTATCAAATCGTGATTTCTTTGATCTTTTTACGTTCATTGTTATAGAACAAGAAAAGATATATCTTGGCATTGAATATTTTATAATAGGACATTGCTTTCAACGTTACTTGAAAGCCCTTTTCAATCATTGAACCGACATTTTAATTTTCATTAAAACTTTTAAATTCTGCATTTAACCGTATTGATGTTATTCTTCCTAGGTTGTAATTCGTTATTTCTCGTGAAATTTTTTATTTTCCTAATTTAATCCCCATGTGATCTGAAGAATAATTTTGAGGCACTAGTCATTTCAAATATACCCAAGGTGAAGATTTTTGTTAATCTAAGTATCGTCTGCTTCTGCGTTTGTACAAGTCGAACTAAGAAATCTTTCGAATAAAGAAGCTAAAAATCCAATTAAAAGCGAATTATCTGGGATTACCTATGCGTCTCAAGCGTGAGCTAAATCTGACTGAGAGATTGAATTTCTCGAGGACTATGCTTGCACACATTGTATACTATTCACTTAGATTTGAATTATAGACAAAAATTGTATTGAAGTTATGCTTTATAGGGAATTGACAAATTTACCTGAATTTTGCCCATATAAATTTTAATCATTGATTCCTTGAGTTCATTCTACTTGGTGAAATGTTTCAAGAATCATCAGTAAGCATTATATCAGATTAGAACCCTCAAGCAGTGTATTCATAGGCCAATGCACTCATCTATCCCCAACCTCATTCTTATGGTCGCTAGAAATAAAACATTGGCAGGGACTCTAATTTAGAATTGCAAAAATTGCTGGATTTGAAAGAGCATATATTCGACTTTGAAAATCATGAAACACAAGAAGTTAGATCAGTAAATTTTTTTGATAATGATACAATTATGAGAAGCTAATCTCCAAAAGTTACATCTTCTACAGAGTGCTCTAGATCATCTTGTCTTTAAAGTCTTTGTCAAATTCTCAAGTGTAATATTCTTGGATTAACCTACACCCTTGCCTCCCCCCACAACACTTTACTGACTAAATTAGATTCTAGATTAGTTGTAATCGAAAAATATGTCAATTGTAGGGGAAGTGAGGGAGTTGGGTAGATGGGTGGGTGCGAGCGATGGCCTTTTCTCTCCTCAGTTCTTTAATCAATTGTTTGCCAAGCTATTCATTTCAAAATTTTCCCTATGCAAATTTCATTTTGTGTCCTCAATTTTGTTTCTACTTTATTTTCTCTAGGAAAATATCTAATCAAATTTTAATATACCCAGTTGAGTATATTCTCTCTCGAATCTGCTTATTGAAATTTGAGATGGATTTGTGGATTTTATTGCAAGACTTTATGAAAGCAGGTGTCTCGAAAAACATGAGACATGTCCTGTGATTCACTAACTAGTCCTTATCACCCGTTCAAAGTTCTTTTTTCTTGTTCATCACACCAAAGGTGTTATAACCTTGTTTTAAGATGTCTTATGTTCTTGAGTCTCATTTTACTCTGAAAAGTGCAAATACTGTTCCCACTAACGAGGTATTGAGAGAAGTGTTTCTTGTCACTTTAAAGCAACAAAATGAAAAGATCAATCTTTCATCTCTGGTTTCACGACAATGATTCAGTCAGATCATAAAAATATCAAAGGAAATCCAATGACTCCTTTCGTGAATAATTAATAGATTTAAAGAAAGGTCTCCCTCCCTATATGACGTGTATCCATCTCTTCTACTAGCCCATAGTGTCTTCTCCCTGTCTTTGACAATATGATTGATGACATGGAGATTCTTTAATTTCTCTCTACATATAGGTAACATTTATCAATTCTCGAATTTCCCTCTGCTTCCAGTCATCTTGCTGGGTTAAACGGGGGAAAATATGTCTTTGAGAAAGATGAGGGCTATTTATCTCAGGGAGAATTTGAAGAAAATGGGAACCGTTCTTTCAACGATTAATTTATGTCAAAAAAGCATTTGACATTAGGTTATAATCAGGTCATTAATCATGTTTTTGTTTCTTAAATATTTAACGAGGCTGCCCTTTTTCATGGAGAAAATTAAATCTATTAGCGCAAATGGAAAAACCTATTCTCCACTTACCTTTCTATGAGGTTTATCAGGTCAAAGACCAAATTCAAATAAAATGTGCCTTAAAGTTTAATAGAAAATTATTATAAAAAACAGCTCAAGAGACTAGAGCAGATTTTAGTAATTTCTTCCGAGATGAAATGTGTCAACATCACTCAAACATAATTTTACCAAAATAATTCGCTTCAAATAACCTAATTTACATAAATTATTTACAAAAATGATTGACAATGTGACCTAGCCACGATAAAACTGTAGGGGTCCTTTTTGCTTAACGAACTAGTCATTCTACGCAATTTCCTTCAACTCAAAGATGAGACTTCTTTCCGTTTTTCTCCAACATCTCAGTTGCAAATGCGTAGATTTACATCAGAGAATTGAGTTAATAAATAATCTGTTTTTTTTTCTTTCTCTAACAATCGAAAACAAAGTGTTTCACATTCCTCTCTGACGGCTCTAATAGATTACACACATGGTTCTTGATGAGAAAAATCAGATGGTTCTTTCATATAATTCTCCAATGTTTATTGATATCATAAAACACTCAAAATAAGAAGAAAAATGCAAAGTCATGTATACATTAATACACTTTGTATTATAACCTATAATAATAACAAAACATAAATATCACTATTCCTGTTACTGTATGTGGGAAGATTTGACATATTCAATATCTTTTGGCCGTTTCATTCGTACTTGATTATTAGTTATGACTTTGTTATTTCCGAATGTACACTTGAAAAGAAATCCCTTATCTGGATCTATCCAAGAGTTATAAATCGGATACCTATGCTGGCATTTCACCTATTTTCAAGGTATCCAGCGAGCGATGACTTATTTCACATAAATCAAAACTAAGTAGGAGTTACGAAATAGGCATTCTCGCATGGAAACAACAATTAAATGTCTATACGCTGTTACACCAAAAGAACACGTTACGTCTCTTATGAATGAATAATGAGTCAACTTGAAAAAAGAAAAAATCAGACATATTTTGTTGTTGTTTTCAAACTTGTAAATTGTATTCTTCGCGTTGTATCCAACTCATTTATTTGACTCACTGTTTGTATCTTGAAATGCTTCTTAAATATATGTCACACAATTAGATTGGTTATTGCCGAAAAGAGAACTTGAAAATTGTTTGTTAACTGATTAACATCACTTAAAATTTCTCTAATTGCAAATTATACATGGTTACAAAACCATGTTTAACACATTGGAAAAAGTATCAACTCTTTGGTTTCACTGTACAGGATTACGCTAGTCTAGAACACATGACAAGAGACACTTGGTCTAAGCAAGTAGAGAATTTATTCTTCTGAATTTGGCGGTAAAAGGCTTGTTATTTCTAGATTTTTGAAATCTTGAAAAAACCGTAAAATGAATTCTCTTTAAGATAATGTTTTTTAATAGGCTCAACGGTTTGAATCAAAATAATGAAAATATTTGCCATTCGAATCACACTATCGAATAATTGCTCCCCTTTCAAACTCGAGAGACAAGAGGAACTTAAATCGCTCATGTTTTGAGCCCATATGTTGTTCAAAATGTAACAAGTTGAACATATAGGTCTATCATCTAAAACATATCAGGCCATAAAACATAATTGCTGACAACCGGACAAGTTTCCTCATTCGAGCTAACTATTCGTCTTTTAGTTTTTCTTTCGTTACATACTTGTCCTCTCATTAGTCACAACGACGACTTTTATGATATACAAGTCGCGTTGACAATTGATGATTGATATAGTTTTCTAGAGCCCTTTTTCTCATCTCATCATCAAAAAACTAATCAATGAGTAATACAGCCAAGGGCAGTTAGATATAAAGATCAAAGAACAATTGGATTATTAAATAAGGTTATATTCTTGAACTTGGTAAATTCTTTGAGACATTGCTTAGTTAGATCTTTTAACTTGAAAGGATCAAACAACTCATCATAATGTAAGACACTAAAAAATTGTCTTGATTGAGTTTTGAATGAAAGGATGCTCCCCAAATCCCAAATTATAACTTCTTTCATGGTGTGCGTTAGGCCACTGCAAATTGAAGAAAGTTTATCCAGATCTGACAGTTTTGTGAAATATAGAGGATGCTGAATACAAATTCAATGAAAAAAAAATTCTTCAAATAACCTCAATTATCTTTTGAATATGCATTACTCGTAAGTGGATAATCACTTTTTTGTCGAATTTTTATAGAAAATGAGTTTTTGATTTTCTCTGAATACGAAAATAAACTTTAGTTGATCAAATCAGATTTTTCAACTATTTTTCACTTACAAGTAGTGCTTATCCAAAAGATAATTGGGGTCATTTGAAGAAATATTTTCATTGAATTTGTATTCAGCAACCTCAAAACTGTGAGATCTGGATAAACTTTTTTCAATTAGCAGTGGCCTAGTGTGCATGCATGGTCTCTCTATTTTCCCCTCATAAAAAAAACCCAAATATTTTTTATTCTATATATATTCTAGTGTCCCGTTAAGAAAAGGTTGAAAATACTACTAGAAAAATGCATCCGAAAAACTCAACATTCATCACATTTTATAGACAAAGGAATGAGCTTTTGAATGATGTAATTATCTTCTCTTAATTATCTCTAGTTATAATTATACAAGTATTTAAAGATTCGCTATCAACAAAAATGTTATTTTAATCATCCAAATTTAAATTTTCCAAAATCTTAAAACCGATGTAACTTTGACATTAGGCATCCGAATTGCCCCAAACTTTTTTTGATTTAAAGATGGCCCTTCAAGCAAATATTGTTCTTGAATTTACCTCACTCTTTATTCTGGAGTAAAAATTATAACATTTTCAGTGTTTATATACCTGAGTGTACCCGGGTTTAAAAGAATTCCAACGTTGAGTTTTCCAATAGAAATAAATAATACGAATTAATAGTACATACTCGATGGAAAAGCCCATTTCTGCGCCGATAGGCAACTTGTAGACATAATCTTGACAAACATATTATCTCCACTGCTCAAATAATCTAATAAATATTCTGCCAATGTCTCTCGGAATGATTAATCTAAAGTCATTTTGTTGACTCTGTAATGTAGCATTTTTCATAATTGTCATCTTTGATGTCGATGGAAGAGAAAAATGATAAAAGAATACTTTATGATTAATGCTCATAGCCCAAATATTCTCAAAATAATTGTTTACATTCTTTCATAGCATGTCAGAAGTTTAAGCATTTATTGATACTTCACACTGACAAGTCTCTCGAAAGAAAAGTTGTCGTGTGAGTATTGAAGCCTTTAATGGCTCTCGTTTCTAGTACAGTAAAGGTAGAGTGTTTTTATTGCAATCAAGAATTTGATTAATCATTCCGAAGCTGTGCTAGAAAGAAGCTACGAAGTAGTGGATAGATTGGTAAAAGACAAGAATTTATTTTGATGACATGGCGGTGTATATTGCTTAGAGTCAGTGTGTGCCTTCGTTCAAGTATCTTTCCTTTTTTTCTGATAACATTTCAAAAAGTCATAAAATCAATTTGAAGAGAGATTAAATCTCTTCTAATTGAATTTCGGGCGCTATTTGACTCACATTTGAGAAATGAGTCACTTTTTGTAATAAAATAATTTTTGTCGATGAGGAATTTTGTTTGGTTAACAATGTTGACATGTTCCACGTGTTTATTCCCTTTATTAGTGGCCCTTTTAGTTATGAGACCATGTTTCGAGATATCATGTGACAAGTGGTGTATGAATTTCAGTTACATGATATACTTGTCACAAAATGAGGGAACTTGGGCGATAGAACTATTTATTTATTTGAGACTATATAGGATTTCCTTCACACCATGACACCATGCATGGTTTAATGGCCTACCTCACATATCTCTACGCATTATATAAACTCATGTTAACTCGAATTGAGTTAGACTGTGTTACTCAATTTCTAAGAGAGAAACCTTAAAAGCGTATTTTTTTCCCATAACCGTTAATTAACTAAATATTAATTATTCCCAAGACTAATTACTAAAGTTATATTAGATAAACTAAATGAATATTTCTATTTCAGACTGTCTTACAAGAAGGCCTTAACAACCCCGCTTGTGCGGTAACCTTCATGATGGACACATTTTTCTTCAACGCCTCTCTCGGCTGGTCCTACGTCTTCGTTCTCACCTATGTGTCATCGGTTATGGCGGTTAATCAGATCAAGCGAAACAGCGTCAGCATATTCAATCCTATGAAGTTCATCTTGTATCATTTGCATAACTCGTTGAATTCAACTCGGGCCGCAAATAGCGGTCTAGTTTGGCGTCATGTCCTCGTCTGGGCCCCGTCAGGTATCATTACTGCCTGCTTGTTAGTCCTTAGGTCTGTGGAGGCGAATGAACTGACCGGCATATGCCAGGTTGGCCTCCACCGTCATCATCCGCTCTGGCTGCTGGAGAATGAGAAGCTGACTAATTATAATGCCAATAATTTCAGTGAACTACGTCACTTGGTGGCCTTCTTCATTCATATATTCCCCATGATGATTATCTTTTTATTTGTGAGTTGTAATCCATTCCACTTATGCAACCAGATGAAGAAATTCTGTAAAATTGAGTACTCTTACAGCAGGTTTTAGAATTAGAGAATCACTATTAGTTTGTTTTTTAAGTTTGTTCGTTCGTTTTTTTCATCTTCTGATTTCTAATTAAGATTTATGTCACTTGTTAAAACCGTGAGAAAATAATACAATTCACATTCGATTCTTCATTAATCAAAGCTTATAAAAAAACATACTTGAGATGTATAAATTTTCATCATCATTGTAATATTCCATGTCGAATCAAGTACTTTCTGACCTCAATTTTCTAGAGAATGCTTTATCTCTTTAAAAAGAAGTATAATGCCACAAAAAGTGTGCGAGAACAGTTCAAAAGATTTCGAAATGGTCAATATAGCCTCGAAGATCAGCCTTGATCGGGAAGGCCAAGATTAGGGATTGACGATCAGCTTAAAGAAATCTTAAATCAGGATGTGAGTAAATCTGTTAGAGAATTATCTGAGGAGCTTGGATGCTCAATTACGTTGCTTTTAAACACGTCAAAAGGCTTGGATATGTCAACAGACTCGATTATTGGGTACCTCATGAATTGAATGAACAACAAATGTTAAAAAGGTATTCATCTCGCACTTCTTCGCTCGAAAAACATCAGGAATTTTCATTTTTGAACAGAATTGTACAATGTGATGAGAAATGGATTCTTTTCACAAATATAAATCGAAAAAGGATCCTGGAAATCAAATTCTGAGCCGCCTCTTTCTTGCCCTAAACAAATCACCAA
>JJOG01004732.1:0-11349 GCA_000715275.1 Gyrodactylus salaris
AAGATAAGTAAGATCAATACAGGAGGAATGGTGTAGTGGATTGTTCCCAATATCCAGTCCAATAATATGATATCTCGTATGGCGTGGTTCGATTCTTATATTTCCTACGTAAATTCTGCACCTCTCTTTCNCTTAGATTGCAGATTTACGAGTCGAAGATTCTCCCCCTCTTCGACTATCCCGCTGGCCTCCTGTGTTCAATTACCTTAGCTGAGTCAAAGGCAATAGAAGACATCCAGAACAATTTTGTACGATCCCTTTATCCCGATCAGCGTGGAATCGATCCGAACCTTCGTCTCTCTTACAAGGAACGGATTGATATGAGCGTACTCCATCCACTATTGCTCCGTCGACACGCCTGGATCATAAAGACCCTCAATTCCACCTCAACGGTCAGACCTGTTAATTATCACCTGAGGTATGTCCCCTATGATGACAGTATTATGCTAAAATCGAATGGACAATTTGATCGTCTTTATAACCTCTCGCTTTGTGAGGATTTATCAAACTTTTCTTTTATAAGTACATATATTAGATCAAAAACGGATCATTTTCAATATTATTTGGAACCTCCCAAACTTGAGGCTTTTGTATAAATTTATAATTCTTGATTAATATAAATTATTTTGTAAGAAAAATTAATTATAAGAAGAGACATAATCTTCAAAGTTTAAACAAGTAATCAACTTGAAAAAACTGTTTGAAAACTGAATGAGAAAAGCACATGGCATATCTCCTTTCAAGTCAAAAGGTGGCAATATGAATTGGCAAAATGAGGCAATTAAACTAGTATTAACTATTTAGTAAAACAAAGTCCGGACCCCGTTCGAGACAACGCAAATAAACAAGGAGGTTCTCCGCACAATTGGAATTAAAATAGAACGTACAAAAGACGTCCCTTTTTTATACCACCTATACAATTTTATCAGAGAAGAACTGTTCTTTATGGTAATTTACTCCAAACTAAGAAAATCGCTGCGCGATAATGGAAGTTTTATCATTTGAAAAAAAGAATACTTTCTGGGTACAGGTCAGAATGAAGCAGAGTAAAAAGCGATTTTCAGCATGATAAAACTGATACAATGTAACTCAATAACGGTATTAATTATAGATAAAATAACAAAATGGGAAATAATCAAATCTAATTAAATGAGTACAATACATTTGGATCTCAATGTAGGGGTGCGTGTGTATGTTACTTTTATTATTATTTTTTGAAAATTCTATTTGAACTAAAGGAATGTTGTCACAAATTCATAATTAATAGCCAGAGAGTGTAGAGGTGTATGCGATCTATTTGCTCTGTTGAAATATAGTTGGGGCATATAGGATTAGAGAGAACAATTTTCGGAGAATATTTACAGTTAATTGTTCTGTCGTGCAGTGTGTACTTAACAAGTTATCTAAGAACATTGAGCTTATTCTTCTTGGATTGTAAACCGATTTCAACAATAAATATGGCTTTAGAGTGGCAATGAGAATAAGGGCATTATTCACTGTGAATATGATAAAAACGTGAGCAGAATGTTAGAAGGTCTGACTAGATTCGATATCACACAACCTGATTTGTGATCTCTAGATCTCAAGTTTAAAAAAAATATGAATTTTAAATAATCTGTGTCTTTATTCCTTCGAATCAAAAAATGTAGAAATTTCCCTGAACGAAACAGCCAAGGTTATGTGTACTAATTGTATGGATTAATTGAAAAATTTCAAGCATAAAAAATTAAATAAATCTGACATCCTTAGAATGAGAAAAATATCCCTCTCTAAAGGACAAGCTTGAATAAAAAACTAAAAATAGTATTTCTATCAAGAGAATTAATTTTCAATAAAGTGGTTCTAACTTGCTTTTCTTCAAAACATGAAAACACACAGTTATTATATACATGATTAATAAATTTAACAGTCACGGAAATTTCATACATCTGGTGACAATATCCTTTAGATGGAAAAGCTGATGATATATTTCTATGTACAAAAATAATCTCAAAAGGGATGCTTATCATGAAATATTATTTTGGGTTTTAGGAGAGAAAGAAAGCATCAACAGACAAGCTCATTTGCTGTTAGGGTTGGGGTTCGAATTTTCACTCTATTTTCTAGGGTAGACCTGCGTAGAAATGAATTCATGGGTCAGGATTTATTGCTCACATCCACATATTTATATTTTGTACAGGTAGAGCACACAGGACTTTTCCTACCACTTTGCGCTTATTTTTACCTGAGTCTACTTATGGGTAGTGCTGATTGAATGTCAAAATGTGTGGACTATGACGGTCAAGCCATAGAAGATTAATAAACAAGCTTTTGACTCCTCAGATTATTGCCAGAATCTATGTACCATTTTCAACACGCCTTGATTGGTTAATAGCTATCTTTTTGATGTAAACAAAACAGGTGCAAACGCATTGCATCTGAAACCTTGATCAGCATGTTTCTCTTGCAGCATTCACATTGATGAATAAACAATTAATGTGTTGAGGTACTCGATAAACTTCAATAAAATGAGAAACAAAAGTAATATTTTCACTCATCTCTCTTATTATTAAACCCCTCGAATGCAAAAGTAAGATCTCATTAAAATTAAAATCTGTACGATCGGATTTTTCAACCCCAGTCCAGGAAATGGTCGTATTTGGATGGTCTTTAAAACCACTCTCTTTTCGTAGTACTCAGATGTGGCAACAACACTGTAGGCGATTTATTGAAGTGACAATAAAATTCTAATCAAGTGTTCTTGACGGGGGTTTTACTAGCGAGTATTACACTTTCTACTGAGATTATTTGTGGAACAAATTGAATAGTGTATTTCTTCCTATCAGTACTCATTAGTACAGCTATAAACACTCAATGCAGGCGTTTCTTTGTGAGGCCTTGCCAACCTCTCGTAGAGAGATTAGAATGAATAATTTTCGATATTTTAGGAAAAATCTTAGACAAAGTTAGAAATAATGTTAGAAGGAATTCTTTTCTTCAAATAACATTGTGTACTTTTAGTATGTCTAAGAAGGGAAGAGGGATTTAGTTTGAAGTTAAGTTGATACTTTATTCTATTGTCTCATTTCCTTGTATGTGTGGGAAGGGATCGTATGGATTCTCATCTGATCCCACATGCCCAAAAAGTGAGATTCATTATTTTTAGCAGATTGCTGACTTAGAGTCATGCTGTGGAGATAACGACTTGAATAGGTAAATAAAAATTATTTTTAGTTCCAGTTATTAAATTCTAGGATCACCTTGATTTTTTTTAGAAAACTTGATCCTAAATATTGAGCTCAATATCACCTTAATTTCACGTTTCACTTTGATTCCTTATCAGACGAACTTCAAAATTTCTCTGCATCTCTGCGCACAGACTCCAAAACAGACTGTACCAAACAGGAGGAACTTGAACTTCTATCTTAGTTTCAGAGTGAATCCACCTGACAGTAGAATCTTCCAATGGGAATAGATTATTCTCTCAGTTTGCTTGGCTGTTTTAGATAACACATCTTTTCTTTATTCTTTTTTCTATCTCAAAACCTAGGCATACATTTGGAAAAAATTGAAATCACACAAAGTGAAAAATCTGTTGCAGAGTCCATTATAAGATGGATCAGTTTCTGTAATATTCTCAGGGTTCTCTTAATTTTTAATCTTAATCATAATAAAATTATGCAAACGCTTTTAATTGAGTATCAACAATTAGACCAAGAATGCTTGTTAATTTCAGGTATGACTGAAACAGTTGTATTTCATAGAAAATTTTGAATCAAATCTAATGCTCAGTAATAGCAGATCGGGACGAGCTTGAAGCAGTTTTTTCAAAGAAAATACATTTTCCTATTGATATTCTATCCTTATATAGGAATGGGGTGAACATGTTTAGATGAATTGCGATTTAGCGTTAGACTAGCTTTAATTAAAACTTGATATCTTCTAATTGAATTCTTTTGGTGCAAAAAAAAGTGAAGTTGTTGCTAATTTTTCATTTATATCGAGATAAATTAGACACAAGAATTAATTTTTCCTATTTTTATTCTATACCAGGGGTGTCAAAAGTCTATCCGATTATTTCCCCATGGGACTTAGTTTTAAAATATTTGCAAATTACTGTCCTGTTATGACTATTATAAAAATGACTAACAAAGGAAACAACTCAAGCCAATAGGAATATCGCCCAATCAGGGTATGGGGCTATGACCTTGGTGACATATTACGGTATTGATTTATTACAAATGGCGACTTCCAGAACAAATGGAAAAACTTTCTTGTCAAAGAAGATGCAGTAATTTTCTTGGTTTGCGATAAATTGATTACTCCGAGAACATAAAAAATTCAGCTTCATTTCGGGCTGAAGCATCAGGAATACACCAGAATCTGGTTTTAGAATTAACCAGCAGAGGAGTTTATAAAAATAAATTAACCTTGCTTGAAAATTTTTTGACACCCCAGTTCTAGACTTTCAAATTACCATTAAGACGGGCCTAGTTATTGATCATGCAGTGAGCAAATTGGCATAATTTTCACCTACAATATAGGCTTATTCTATTTGAATAGGTTTTTATATAATTATTTCATTTATCAAAGAAATCCATAATTAATTTATACGAAGTTCTCATAAATTTTGGCCAATGTGAGTTTAATTGCTAATGCAGTTTGTTTCATCTCACAAAACCACATAGAAAGCCTTTTAAAACCTTTCTCTACGCCACTCAGATAATCTTATTTCAAAAATCCCCATACACTATTTTTATTCCAAGCAATCAAAAATTAAAGAGCAGACAACTTTTAGTAGAAGGGTGATTTCATCCATAAAAGAGGTTTCTGTGAGAAGCTTTAAAGATAAGCCATCTTTCAAGTAAGCCAGTAAGTATCACTTCTAAAATATAAAAAGACTAGACATTTAATGTTCACACCCTGCCCAGTCAATATAAACAACCACTGGCTATTCAGGTTTTGTAAAATCCCAGTAACCCTTTGCTCACCAATATTATTTCGCAAGTGATCCTTCAAGTTGCTGAGAACATCGGCGCAAGATTGATGGTAGTCGTACGAGAGATTGACGAGTTGCAACATTGACTCCATATTCATTTCAAAGGTGCGGGCTTCATACTTGAAGAACTCTTGCATGGCTGTCTCCTGGGGAAAATGAATTTAGAGAATGTCGACAAGCTTTCAAAGATGAGTTACACTTTTAAAATACTAAATTCTAGAATTAAGACGCACCTTGGCAAAGATGAGCTCAGACTCGAGTTCCTCTCTCATCTGAATGAGGTTCTCAATTTTATTCCGCTTCTCCTCCGAGTTGCCATTGGAGAGGTTATTCGCGCGAGAATGTGAGTAGGCTCCCATAACGGTGGACGATGAGCTATTTCCACTGTCCGAGAGGGTCGGATGGGACCCCTTTAGAGATTCATGTGACGACAAAGGTCTAGAGGTCGGAGTTGTGATGGTCTTCGCCTCCAACTTTACTTGTGCCAAGGGGGAGGAGTTGCTCATGTCTATTGCTGGGGTACTTGAATGCAATTGGGCCTGTATATGGAAGAAACATTTCATATAGCAGAGTTAACTTATATAAAGTCAAAGTTTATGTGACACTAGTTACACACAAGGGGACTAGGGGGCTAATCTGAGGGAATCAATAAAAATCTCAATATAGATTTCAAATAAAATACCAGCCATCTGGTGAGATATCTCTGTCTGTTAGTGAGGAGAAGCCGACTGGATAGATCAATTAGAAGGGGAAATATTTAAGATACAATCTATTGAGACAGATATCACTAGACACAGAAAACCTAGACATGTAATCCCTAGATCCACCTTTAACTGACATCACCATGTTGAAAGTGACTAAATTTTAAGATAATTAAGAAATCAAGGTCATATTTCTTCTAAAAACATGTATGGAAAACAGGACTTTTCATAAGAAAAACTGCAATAATTTCTGAATAAGTAAACTATTCTATTAGAGTGACCCAAAAACTGTGAAATGGCTTTCATAAGTGAGATTATCGTCTCTAGATTTTATCTACGCGGTTAGTTTTTTACTTGGATGCTGCGTAAAGGACCATTCTATTATACTCAAGATTTTCTCTTAGTCAAAATCTTTCAATGAATTTGATTGCGTTTTCATTCATAGTTTTCTAAAGAATTTTTAAAGTTCATTGAGAAATATTTACTACGATAAAAATGACTCTGTTTAGACTGAAATTATAGAGAGACAAAGTTAATCATGGTCCTTCAAGCAGTATCCAATGAAGAACCTAACCCGTGCAATTATTATATCAATGAAAGATGCACCGGATCTTTCAATTCATAAAGGATACTCTGATGAGTTATTGATTATGTTAATAAGCGAAAAAGAATCTACCTATGCTGATAATTCTTAATTATTTTAGGTTTAAAACTTAAATGCACCTTTTTTCCAAACACACTAAGAACACTTGAGATTATTTTGAAAAAATAGAATCTGGTAGCCCTAATAATGAGTTATTGCTTACAATCCTTTTTACCCAAGTCTCATATCAAGCCATGTTTTTGCACTATTCTAATATTTCTCAGCTCGAGATATTTTGCACTATTGTCAAATTTCTGTCAATTTTGTTTCTGTAATCAAAAAATCGAAGCAAACTCTTTGTGAAGGGTTGAAGTAGGCATGTTTAGAATGTACACTGGTAGGTCTTATTAACAGAGAATCGACAGGGACATATTAATTAATCCAACTTGTGAGTGTTTTGGTTCAATCTAATGTATTACTTTATAATTTATGTGCAATTAAAAAGTCATTTGTGATCTCTATTAATTTAGGTAAATTGAATTATTTTCGTTCAACATATGTTTGAATAAATAAGGCTTCCCCTGGGAGGATTTGAAATATGAATGTGTATTTTAAGATCAAAAATTAAGATATAGTCATTGCGCAAAACTTTAAAAAACCTCTCCAAAGATCTTGCATAAAATTGTTGATAAAAGTTTGAAAATAAAGTTTTTTTTCGAGATTCTTATAATCACAGAAATAATAAGATATTTTCTAACCTCCGAGTTCACAGAAATGCCATAATGCGTATCTGGTGCGTATCAAGTATAGTCTTTTATATAAGGGGGTGTTTACTCTTTCTCAAGGTTTTCTTGTGTGTGGAAAATTTCATAATAATACGCCATCAACATGTGATTTGCAAGCGTTTGTAGGTGGAGAGAGTACAAACGAAATAAATCATATGACCTGAGAAAAGGAGCCTTGATGGAGAATAAATCCCACAAACAAAATTATTCTTATCCCCAAATAAACCAACGAAGAATCTCTCTGTGAACCTTATGGAGTGCTGGGAATAATACTTGACAATGATAAGCAGAGGTGATGCACTTTAACTCTCTGGTGTCCCCAGAAAGAGGGCACAAGTATTCAGTGGTAATTTTCTTAAATCTAAGCTGACTTAATTGAATTATATGTATTGTTCTCAGGATTTAGTCTTGAGTCTTCCTAGTTTTGGAATATTTTAACCAGCATAGAATGAAATGAGGAAAATTCAAATCTTGCTATCAAATATTAATTCTGTACTTTATGAAAAAGAAAATTTGAATGAGGTAATGTTAATTTTCTGCGAATAAAATGAATTTCTATTCCACTGGTGGGGTAAGAAAATAAGCAGAGAACATGATTTATTTTTCATTTATAATCTAATTAATGATGCTTTTTGTACTTTCTCGAGATGATAGATTATCATTGTTGAATGAATACAATTGCATACATATCGAATATTGATTTTAACATTTGCCCTTTTACTATTATCGTGAGTGAAAAAGGAGTAGGATTTATCAAGGAGCTACTTCAAACATCAACTAGGCAAGCTATATCGAGACGGGCTGTTTACTTTTCTTCCAGAGAAATCAAGCTTCATAATCAATGAGGAACTGCATTTTGAAATAAGGTCACGAGGAATCGCTTCAGATTGCTCAATAATATGATGAAAAACTAATTCTGAGGCTATTTCTATCATTCTATATACGTGTTAAAAACCCATATACAAATAAATTCAAATGGCCGCCATCTTCCTAACAAGAGGCTTTTAATTGAGAACGTTTCTTCTAAAGGATAGCATTTTTCACGTAGTTCCTAAATATTACTCCCATCTCTCCCAGAATCTTTAGATAGTTGAGTAAATCCCGTTTTAAGTTTTGGCGCAAGTTCAAATGTAATTTGAATACGATTTTCATACACAAATTATTTTGCCCTGTTTCCAACACCTATAATATGTATTTAATACACAGTTCCTCGTGAAATCATGACTAGATTACGATTGTGCGCGATCTATAAGAGGTACAATCAAAAAGCAGGGTTATTATTGGTAGGAAAGAACTTGATAACAGAGTTGTCTAAACTCAAGGAAAAAAATGTATAAGAATGGTTCTTGCAATGTTTCATGTCAATATAATTAACGACACTCTGCTCGTCTCAGAATGACTACTTTTTATTCTCCTATGGGAACCCAAGACTACTAATAACATCACTAGTTCATCGAAAGACGTAAACTGTAGGATACATTCACAACACAGAGGGAAATAACCTGTTTTTTCTTCGAATTTAGTATCATAGCCGAGTCTAACTCTCTTGGGGTTCACATGGGGGATTATAATGAGGAATGAGGGTTTGAAACTATTCACAAACTCATTTCGAGGAGGGAGGATACAAGAATCGAACCCAATTGAAGAGAGGAATGATCAAACCAGTCTTGATTTTTTGCTATTTTTTTCTTATCAATTTAATTTGAAAATAAATCCATTCAAATTTACGAAAAAGATGTATCACGCAAATGCATATTTTTAGAAAATCTGTGGGCATTCAAGAACTCACGCTGTTGTCATTCACAACGATTTCAGGGGAGGTCTTTTGGGCAATAGAGGCGCGGTTTATTCTCTCATTCAGTCCACGCATCGCATGAATGACTCTTAGGAGATTTGCCTTGGAGGCTTCGAGAGAACCAGAGCTGGAGGACTCCTCCTTGATGCGTTGGAGGGGACTCACCACGTTCTCCTCCATTTTGAGGCTGTACGCCATGCGGTTGTTGGCCAGCTTGGAGGCCACTTGTCCACAATGGGCGTAGAGGTGCCTAGAGGAATGTAAAAAGGTTAGTCGGTGGCGCAGGCCTTAGTCCTCAAAATTGTGAAAATAAAAGTCGGTTTTCAAATTGATAGAAATAATCAAATTTGTATACATTTTTTTCAAAAGTATATACTCTTTGCTACTTTTTCTAAAGAAAGTCGATGCAATTCACAGCGATTTTACTAAACACAAAGTTGAGGCTTCAAATTAATCAAAACTCAAGCTCCTAGCCAGGGTTGAGCACTGCTAAAGTCATTTCCATGACCTAGTAGAGTAAATTTACTGTCATTTTTCTCACTAAAAAAGGAACACAGGAGAAATAAAAAAAAGTGATAACGTGAAACGTTTTCAATTGGCTGTTTTTAAAACCCTGTGACCAATATTGGGTACCAATTACGAGGAGATTTTGATTCTATTTATATAATAAATCAGTCACGAGCAAATCACATGGTGTGCAATTCCTCTAAAGAATAATGGAGTGAATGTATATTCCATAGGAAGCATCGACGGAGAGAATGGAAATTTGTGGCAATAAAAATCAATAAATAGGTAGTCATAATGTTTCACTAAAAATATCACTTAAAAACAGTCAAGTAAAAGCTTTTCTGTGTAATTTAGATAACAGAACACGATCCATTGTCGAGATGCAAATACAGTTTAAGCTTCATAAAGATTTCGGTCTTTGGATCTGAGAAGATTCTTATTTATACGTTCACGAGGGAAAACGATTTATCCTCATATAACAGAGCACAGCGATTTGGAAATAAATCAATAGTCGATTTTCTTGTGCAGAAATAACAGAATTACTATTATTCATTCAGAACTAGAGATTAAAATATGCAATTTTTACAATAATTAAATAGGATTACCCAAAACGTTGATAATCTCTTCAGTTGTGAGGGATAATGGCATCTCTATGTTAATATTTTGTTCTCAAGAGCTAATCATTTTCCTTCCTCATTGGTCTCAATTGAAAATGAGATTTAGTGGGAACATTAATTGCGCGGGTTACGTTTTACCTTGGATACTGCGTGATCTTAGTTATCTTATTTTTACCTAGATGAGTGGGGAATAAAAAATATTGTAGCACGAATCACGGACCAAGAGATGTGAAACATGAAAATAATATGCCTCGAATATTAATTTTTCGTTCACTCAAATTTACAAAAGTTGGACATCTTTCTGGGCAGAAACAGATGAGGACCACGAAAATGAGGAGGGAATTTCGATTCGATAACTATCTTAGCTTTATAAAATTAAATGCTCATGTGATAAAATGTATATAGGACAGACAGGTAGTAATATTGAAATCAGAGTGCAGGATCATATAAATGACATGAGAAAACTGGTGGAGACCTCTCCTGTTGTTAAACATATCACGGAATCTACAGAATGTAGATTACAATTTTTGGATGTAGAGGTTTTGAAAAAAGAGGAGAATTTTCATAAAAGAATCATTTTTGAAGCGTGGGTAATAGGTAAAAATGAGACTTTTAATGAAAATGTTGGATCGATAGCCATTGAGAAAAATTATTTTCATTGGTTAATAAAGGAAAATGATTTTAGTTTTGAGTGAGGAGAGAGTTGTAAATGTTGATTAATTATAGAGAGCCAATCAGAGAGTAGTCTGGCCTATATATAAATGAGACTGAGTAGAGTTGGTTTTATGTATGCGGTGACGAAGGGAAGACCAATACCCCTACACTGTTTTCAAATTTTCAAAGACAACAGAAGAAGAGAATGATCAACCCATCCTCGAAACGTCTTGTCGCCAATCCCCATTATTATTATAATCCCCGATGGATGAATGAAAATTTATTTCATCGAATAAAAATCGTTTTGCTTAAAAAAGTAATTTCAATACTGGGCAACAAAGTTTGATAACTGCAAGAAACGCAGAAAACCCAACCTCAATTGAGTTATCCTAGCTTGATATTCAAAACGTCAAAACTGTTCGACGTAAACTCCAAGGACAGAACCTCCCTATTCAAGTCCTCGTCTGTTGTATACAAATTCAAGTGTGAATGCAGTTTACAAACACGTCAACATAACCAGTACCAGCTGCAAAGACAAGGTTTCCTCCGAAAATTTCTCCATTCTTGAAAAACTCAGAAACCAAAACCTCAACAATTTGAAAACAACAGAGGCGTTCTACATCAATAAGTACAAACCTAATCTGTGTATTCAAAAACCAAGGGTAAAACAATTATCACTTCCCTGGTTAGAGGTAATGCAATTTGCACACAACCTGTAATTAGTGAAAA
>KL567089.1:0-14105 GCA_000715275.1 Gyrodactylus salaris
GTAAAATAATATATATTTGGTGTGTAACGGCTAGTAAAGTACACCTGAAATAAAAGTACTAATTGTCGTAACAAATCAGGTCTTCTCCCTTTTTTCTACCAAGAAAACTATGGTTTAAACTCAAATGACAACACGATCACAGAAGTATTCAACCGAATACGAACTCTTCCCCTAGAACTCTAAGAGTGATCGATGAATCAGACTTTAGATTCTCTTCAGGATGAACGGTGTAACCTTATGAAGGAAATTTCCGAAGTGACAGACCCATGAAATGCAGGTGTGAGGAATTAAATTAAACGCAATTTTTTTCCCGTGTACCTTTGTTCTTATCAGTAGCTCAAAAGTACATCAAGATATGTTGTAGGACCTTAGAGAACGAAAGAGGAGATGAATCATTTTCTGTATTATTTTACCCTCCTTGTTTAGAAAACGTTTTTACGAGTATTATCTACATATTTCTGGTCGTACTTGATATGGAATGCATTTATACAGCCAGCAAGATCAAATCTTGATATGTAAGTCTCAAAGGAATTTGGATTACCTTACTCATATTGACCAGTACTTATCAATTGAATGATGTTTGCTTTTATTGTCTTACATGTAAATGGAAAATAATGGATAAAAATAACCATAAAAATATCTCAAATATCATACGAGAGAGTAGGACGTATTGGAATATTTGAAATGCACGATTCTCTATTGGAAACAGCTATATTCTGAAAAGGAAACAGTAACCTTTGATCTTTGTTGTGTAAAGTCATGGATAAAAGATGTCTATCTTAGTCCTATTTGATCGAGGATTTCTCATGGTTCCCCTCCTCTTGTTTGTTAAATCATTTGTTTTAATTGAAAGCTATTTCTATCCAACTCTTTCTTAGCCAAATCAGATAACTCTCAACAATGAAGAGCGAATTCCTTCTTTCAGTAGTTCAAAGTTTCTTTGAGGAAAAACGATAAACAGATCTTTTGAAAGAGCGCTCTATGCTTTTTCTATTGATTTATATTTTATCTCAATTTGGACTGTTTGTATTATTCTCTTAGAATGAGTCGAATGAGCACTGAATTTTATTTTCAACAAGGGCCATTGGGGAATGAGAATCAGCAGCTCTTATTCTATTCAAAGCTATTTAGGTCAAGTTATCCTCAATTTGTGCATCGTGTCTCTTTTGTGGGAGGAGAATACGATTCCATTTAATATAATGAAAATTCTTTATTAAAAGGATTCATAGAGGTAGATATGTTTGCTAATTCTTTGGAAAATTATTAATCGATTATTTCCAAGTGCAAAGCTGTATTTTGAAGAAGAGTTAATCAAGGAAGATCTGAATACATAAAAACCCCTTGATTTGCGTAATTTGATTACTCTAACAGGAATAATTGAATTTATCTGATTTTTTTACGGAAAGTAAAGGAATCCAGACTTTTTTTCTCCCTTGAAATTTTAAGTAAATTCATTGATGTTTCAGTGAATGAGGGCCGATACGATAAAAATCCAAGAGAGGAGAAGAAGAAGAAGCCATAGAAGTCTTGATATTAATCATTGAAACGAGCATCGGACTCAAAATAAGATCACATGTTGAAATTAATTTCTTTTGGTTAATTAACTTCAACACATGCTCTACTTATGAGTCTTGAAAGAAACGGTTAATTGATGCTATAAAATATTCGGTCAACAACAAGTGGAACATATTATAGCTCAAGAATGAACATATTATCATCAGATATGGCTTTAAATCCTGATTCGAAATCAGTTCTCATCTTAGCAATTTTATTCAGTAGTTGGTAAAAGGGATTGTTTGGTTGATCGAATAAACATTTGTAACATAATTTAAAATACAAGGAAAATTATATACCTGTATAATATAAGGTGTATATTATACAGATTCGTAAGAATTTCGTGTGGTTGAACTCACCTCTTGTGGAGGGACATCAAAGGTGACTGTTCTCAAATCGACTCTGCGGATCATGTCCATGCATGGTACGATGAAGAATAAACCGGGCCCTCTGGCCCCGCCTGGAAGGATTCTTCCAAGTCTGAATATTACTGCCCTCTCATACTCAGCAACGACCTGGGAAGGGACATTTCATAAAGTACTACTCATCAAATAAAGATGCGAAAATAGTGCTTAGGAATAGTTCCTGCTACATTTCATGTAATCTAATTGAAATGGAATGTCACATGCTTAGGGCTGCCAATGCCTATTTAAAAATATCATTTCAAGATTCTTGACGTTGGACACATATCGAAAATCGAAATCTCAGTATGTGAAAATGTCTTGATAAAAGTAGACAACATCTTTAGATGTTCGCACCTCAATAGCCAATGAGAAGCTGCTTCACTCTTGATACAAATGTGCATTGAGTCACAGTCCTTTTTTACTCTTAGAATTTGAGTTTCATAGTCGAGTCTAACTATCTTAAGATTCACATAAAGGGAGGATTAAAAAAATTGTTTACCAAGGCCTACAGAATCGAACCCCCGCTATATGAGAGGTCATAATTGGGAACAAACTTCTATGAACAATAATTCCCTTATGCACTACTCGCTAGTAAATCCTCCCTAACATTGCAGAGTGAGGAACTTGTTGAAAAACTTTCTTTGCAATCAATAGGTTAGAGTGGAATTAAGAACTAAGCTCTTTTAAAAGTGTTCGATTATTCTAGTAATTATTCTTAATGATTCTTAGAAAGTGAGTATAGTCGCCGAGACTCACTATATTCCTATTCAAACGAGGGGACTCTCGCTTAGGACAATTTGGTGAGAAAGTTACAAAGTAAAATTCATTTGCGAATTCGTTTTCTTATTTTCTCTCTCCGGTAACTATAGTAATGTTTATTGAGAAATTGGAGAACATTTGATGTACAAAATAAATAGTCACATAAATTTAATAGACATCTACGAAAAATTGAGACAATTTGAATAATTAGCTTTTTTGAACTTTTCAGAGAATTCAAGAGCTTCAAATTATAACTTTTTCCGACAAATAGAGTACGAAAAAAGACTTGAGTCCTTTCTTCATGTAAACCATTCTTAATAGTCAAAAGGATAATCTTCTCAGATGAAGAACTCACTTTTATTGAGACCAATAAAGACATTGGCAAAGTTGCAATCAAGACTAAGTAGGATAAACCGAGAAGAATGTATCCGCACATGCCAAGGCCGCCGACCCTATCAGAGTTTGCTAAGGAAAATAGAGAGGATTAGTCTTTAATTATTTACATATGTTAGAATCAAACATAATTAATTTTATCTACTTATTTCAAACTATGTTCAGAGTTAAATAATAATGATTCATCGTACAATTATTGCAATTTTTACTTCTTCTAAATACATACTGAGCTTAATTAATTTACTCATTAAATACTGAGATCTTAAAAGTATGTATCTAAATTACTTGCAATCATCTAGGATCTTGTGGTCCGAAATTAAAAATGCATTCGAGAAAATTGTAATTTCTTTCAAAAATGTCAACTATGTCAAAATACATCAAGGAACGGTTTTTGACTCTCATAAATATAGAAACCTGAAATACTAGAAAATTCATTATTATCGACATTAATATTTTCACTGAAAATCCAAAGATTTCGAGGGAGAAACCTGGTTTGAAAAAATTCATAGTAAAATTTAGAAAAACAGTTAATCGGTGCTAATTACACTTCAATAAGGATATTTTGCGCGTCATAAATCGACAGATTTCACAATTGCCTTGTATCAAATTCCGCTTACAATACAATATGAAAGCCATTTCTTCTCAATTAAAACTCCAGAGTGTAGGCTTTGATTAAATCTGGTGAATTTTCTTAGGAGACTGGTAGAGTGTGTCAACAAGGATTGATTAACTTTTGCGAAAAGCCAGATTTATAGAGAAATATAATTTCCTTTTTCTAGTTTCATTGAGATCTCTCATTCCTCACTAATACTTGCATGGAAAATTTGAATGTGATTATTTTGTTTTGAGCCTGATGTTTAACATAGTTTCCTGACTAACAATTAACATATTTTATAGACCATTTACAGAATCGACATGGTTTATACAATTTATAATATAAATGCATGTTTAGTTTCATGATAAACTGCATCTTTTTTGCAAATATTCAATTTGAGCATTTTTTAGATTTAAATCACAAATTTTCAAAAATCAGTATTTCATCATGAATATTTTGAGCTCTCTATATCCCCACTATTGTACTTCTACACTTTAGTTCACGACGTTTCTTTCTCTACTCCGACATTATAATAGAAACATGATACGGCGACTAGGATGGGATCAAGATCTTCAACATGATCGGTCAATATTCAAGAAATATTTACTCATCAAATTTTCAGAGGAGAAATTATCCTGACCTATTGCTTTTTTGATGGACGTTTGAAATCAAGGATTACTTTTTCTGAATGCTTTTCAATCCTATTCAGACACCCGTGCTGAATTTTCTAAATGCTGATGCCTTTGATTGAAAGGCCCGTCTAAGGCAAAACCAACCGGAAAAATGACTCATCTTCAACATTTTCAAATGTCACTTTTATAGTGAATTTTCAAATACCATTCCTTCAATTAAGATTAAGTTGCAAATCAATTTAATCTTCTTGTGAGTAATAAACTAATGTATTTTTATCAACAATCCAACGATTGACGAGTTTTCTATATCGACCACTAGGGAGACCCGTTTGATGAGTGCCTCAGTACAATTGATGTCACCAAGAGTTACATAGCCAGTAGGGTGAATCGAATAACTTGACATTTCAAACGTGTTTTAATTCATAAAATGATTTCAATTGATGGAATTAAGACAGATAATCAAGGGTTTTAATCATGCCATTCGAATGTGCAGTAAATCTAATTTTCAACGAATCTGTGTAGCTCTCTGTAAACACAGAATCTAGAGACAAATGGGAAAGCTTTACACCAAAAAAAGAGAATACTATTATTCATAAGGTTGAATATGGCAGATCATAACATCACTATCAACCTTTATTTTGTGAAAATCAACCGTCATATTTTATTTTTAAAAAGCTACTAGAGGGAAGAAGATATTTGATTTTAATTTGTCCCACATAAATCAGCAAACTTCTAATAAAGGAAACTCACTTAGCATGTGGAATTTTGAAACATACCAAGAACTTTACCTTCCCATATTTCGCTGAATGGGAGTCGAACTCGGTAGCCATGTAGTCTTATGCATACGCTCGAATTTTAAGTAGGAAAATCGGTCCAAAATAAGAAAAAGATCTAAGGAATCTTCTCCCTTTGTCATTGTTCAATAGTGGGGATAAAAAGGGAAATTTCTCTCTCTAAGTAATGGCAATAAAAATGGGATTATTGTATTAGATCTGAATGTATAGAAAATCTTTTTTTTCTGAACACAGTAAAATATAGAAATTTATTTTTATTTCTTGTCTAGAAAGATTTACTCGTATATAAACTTCCCTACGTGTTATACTTTTATTTTTGAATGTAAGGACGGCCGGAAACACCTTTCATTGCTTGATTCATAGAAAACACAAACATTAGGGCACTGCTTTTTGAAATAAGATCACGAGGAATCACTCAAGATTGCTCAATCATTCCGGTATCCTCCCTACTTGAAGCAAATTCACTTTGTAAATAGTTTCAAACCTCACCCCCCCCCCAATTATAAAACCTCAATTCTAAGAAATAATCATATTCTGAGGCTACTTCTATCTTTCGTGCGCTTTAAATCTATATGCTATGGTCGAAACTCTGAAACTTGAGGATAATGATTAAATTGACTATTTTTAGATAATTTCAATCTAAACAGAATTCTCTTTCAGTGTAGTAAATATTTCTTGATTAACTTGAGAAAACTATGAATGAATTTTGAACATATTACAATTTAAAACGTGTTCAAATGATTTTATTAATAGACTTTCTTGAGGAGAACAGACATTTAGATAAAGAATCGAGATTAGATTATCAAAATCGAGTATACAATAAATACGCAGTTTACGAGTAAAAACCTGATCCACGCAATTCAAATGTGCATTGAATCTCATCTTTAAAGAATACTTGTTCAGAATGAAACCTAGTACAGTAGTTGTTTTACACAGAATATGAATCAAGAGACGATAATCTACATGAGAATTCACTCTTCACATGGGAATTATTAACAGCAATTTTAAGATTTTTGTTTAAATTAAAAATTTCGCGCATTTTGAATCATCGAATAATTGAGGAGTAAAAACTCAATCTGCTATTTTAAGGTCTAGTAGAGTTATTAATAGATGTCTGTATAATAGTTGGATCATTTCCCTTGAATTCCGCTTCTTCCAACAGTTGGAACATGAGTTTGGAAATATTTTGGATTGTTCTCAACTAATTAACTTTCTAATTTTATGACTAATACTTTAGTTAGATTGACATAGAATCACTTAATTTAATTAGGCCATATGATATGCATCATTGTTGTGCATTGTGCAATTAATTTCTATTCTAAAAGCTTCTAAGCCCAAACGACCTCAAGTTGAGTAGATAGCTAGCCCACTCACTCAATATAAATATTCAGTCGAGTTTTAAACTACATTATGAGTATTTTAATTTTGCAGATGAGAAAAATAATAAGTTTTGAATTACTCGGAAATTTGATCAGATCTGAGCGAATATTTTTGATTTTTAAAAAGAATTTTAACTTTTAAACCTAGTATTTTACATAGGATCTAAAGAACCAAAAAGTCACGGTTCTTGTTCTATCGATTCTAGGATCTGGGCTAGATGCTTGTGATCGTTCAAAAGTAACTCACTCTGATCGAAAGACTCAGCGGGGTCAACGACTGAGTATTTCCTAATATCTCCCATAATGCTTCCTTCGCTACCACGCGAGGCGAGCTCTTTACGTGCTCCGAGGTTGTGAGCACTTGAAGATGAACCGTTCTTCTTCGATAACAAAAGGTTCGTGCTCATATTTAATTTTTAATGATGTTGAGTGAAAAAACTGATTCCCAGATGAAAAATAATATCTTCTCAGTGGATACTCTCTGATAAATCAGAACATGATATCCTATTGTTAAAACATGATCTCCACGTGTGTCATTTACAAGTTTGAACTTGAAAGCATCTCGTCTCCTTAGATCAAAAAATTCATTTCTTGAGAGTTAATTTGTAGAAAAATATATCATAATTTGAAGGAATTGTTCAGCTTTTTAGTAAATTATCATCCCCACTCTTATTGGTCGGTTGGGAAAGCACGAATAAGAGATATTTCATTCACATTTGTAATACGCTAATCTGTCTGGCTAGAGAATGAGGAAGGAATCACATAATTATATTTTTAATTATCGTTGAAATACGAAATTGATTAACATTTCCCCCTGCATGCTTCTGTAAATGTATGTTCACTATCTTGTAAGTTTGAAATTAAATTCTCATATTGTTAAAAATGTCCTTAATTGTATTGAGGCAAACATTTTTTTGAATAGACACTGTCTATTAGACAGCTTTAATTGGGCATCTCAATAGGTAGATGGTTTCAGCCAAGCAATTACCTACCCATGACCTAATTCAAATCAATTTTCGTATTTTATGTAAGCAAAATGAGGAAGAATGCTTGCTTTGCAAATTTTGGGATATGTTGTGTCCGTACACTTGGCCTAGTCAATCGCCACTCAGTACATCGAAAATCAGCGTTATAATACTGATATTCATATCTATCACAAATAATTTGTTTAATCAATTGAATTATTCGAAGCTAAGAAAACATTTTTTATAAAGAAACTAAATTCCACACATCATTTGTTCGATCAAGATAAAAGAAAATGGATTTTTAATTTATAGACTTTTCAACAAAAGCATCCCTTCATAATTATATGTAAACAGGGTTTATGTAAACTAGATTCTATGGACTGTGTAAATTTGATAATGTATTAACTAATCTAATTAACCAGAAATGAATAGAGAATTGAACTATTTTTGAGATAATCAAGAAATACAATGCTCACTTCAAGAAAAACTCAATCTTGTCTGGCATTTAAGCACATAGAAAACAGTAGACAATAGAGTAGTTTCAAGTCTCAAAATTAACCTTTTTATCTAAAAGTATATTTTGAATACAAAATAAAGGAATCATAAGGGCAGCCGAATAATTCAATTAGTATCAATAACTGACAACACTCAGAGATCGTTCAGCACAGAAGAAAATGTGTATTAGGGCACTGCTCTTTGATTTTACCTCTTTTAAATCGCGCACAATCGTAATCTAGACATGATTTCACGAGGAATTAAATGTTTATTCTAGGTGTTGGGAACAGGCCGAAATAATTCGTGTATGAAAATCGTATTCAAATCAATTTGAACTTGCGTCAAAACTTGAACCGGAATTTTCTCGACTATCTAAAGATTCTTTGAGAGATGAGAGTAATATTTGGGAACTACATGAACAATGCTATCCTTTAGAAGAAACTTTCTCAATTAAAAGCCTCTTGTTAGGAAGATGTGACTGATGCGCGATATCTAGTTAAGAATTAGCCAGAATTTCGAAATCTAAACAGAATATAACGATATTTCCATTCAGTAGTCTTTGAAAATTGATGGCGGCCATTTGAAATTATTTGTATAAGGATTTATAACACATCAGAATTTCGACCCTAGTAGATAGATTTAAAGCACTCGCAAGATAGAAACAGCCTCAGAATTATTGAGGAATCTAAAGCGATACCTCTTGATCTTATTTCAAAAATCTGTGCTCTAGTCTATATTCTCTGCTTGATAGAAGAAACAACATTTTTGAGTACCTAAATTATAATTAAAGTTTCATATCCTAATCAATCTAAGGCGATTCCTCGTGATCTTGCAGTGCTCTTATGTGGGTGTAGTAGAAATACGAATATAATGTTGTAAGGAAACAAAGAGGACACTCAAAGAGACAGAAAGCATCGAACGAATATTTCCATGCTACTGCCAAAGTCAACTTCTATATGAATAAGCACTGGAAAAAGCAAGCCTATTGTCGCTTTTGTAGAATAAGCTTCTCTATCAGACTACAACTCAAAATTTCAGGTGGTCCCTCTCACAACTACAACACCAATTCACTGCAACACATAACGAGCCCTCGAAACAGATAAGCTATTATCCTTCCTCTTATTATCATTCATATTGAGAACATAATTTTTTTCTAGATTTCGGGCAAATAAACCATATCTGTCTTCTTGGATTTTCCTAAAAACTTCTTTTTGAAAAAGCTTTGATAAGAAATATTTCTTTTCGATTTTAATGAGTCCCCCATGAATCAGTAGACATTGAAGTATAGTGAATTTGAAGAAAAATATTTTGTAACGGATAGCAATAATCCAACACTAGATCCATAGTATGATATCATTGTATGAAATGTAAAAGGTCGAATATCTTTCCAAGGTTTGACTCAAGAACGAAAAAATATAGAATCTAGCAGTTCAAAGACGAAAACTGATTATTGATCAATTGATGGATCGAAGAGATAATTCTGGAGTTTTATTTTCGGAACGGTTACTAGTACAGAGATGAAAATCCATCTCGAAAAAGTAATGTATCTGAATTTCAAAGATTTGGTTAACTCTAGGGTTTTTCTGGCATAAGTTAATCTCAAGTTACACAACATTTGACTTGTACTCCAGTATATGAGTCAGATTAGTTGATTCGTAAATAACATGATCGAAAGCTTGGGTAATTCCATTTAAAGCATTCGATATGAAGAAAAGATCTCATCCAAATAAAATTCCACTCTGCGTTGAAAGTGTAATAATTTGAAATGTAACACTATGGATTAAGTAACGGGAGAAGGTTTCCTTTCTTACTCTTCCATTGTCCTCAGATCTAGCAGTTACTCTGATAATGACACATTTGCCGTTTTGAAATGCTGACTCAGTTGGAATAAATATTTCATAAAGTGTGCTTTATTTTTGAAAAGTTTCTCATATGGAAAATTGAAACATAAAATTCGACTGGATTCTTTGCTTCCTTTTACTAAACTATTCCCCCTCAATAAATTGTGGATTTCGTTGTGAGAGAGAAAGAGAACTAACGTATGAATTAGATATTATATAAGATGAGTAGTGGAGATGAAATAAAGTTACACAATTATGTTGCTATTTTTTACATGCCATGAGAGATATTATTCATGAAATTCATTGAATTTTATTAGACAAGAATTAAAACTATTCCAATTGGTATTCCCCACTACTATTTGATTCGATGAGATTCTAATAGTTCTTCAATGCCTTGGAAGAATTCAAAAGTGCTCACTAATTAAAGCAAAAATATATTTTAATTTGTAATTATAATTATAATTCCTGCTGATTTAAGCAAAATTCATAAAAATATGGTAGCATGTTAAATAATTGAAAGTTTAATTAAAGCAGAATAATCCCTATTGGCATAAACAAAAAACTACGAGTAAATAATTTCTCGGTATTTTGAGTTTAAATCTCCTAATTCAAAATTGAATTATCAACTACAAAATTCTATTCCACCTTCTTCTCCCAATGCAATTAACTTGCATGATATTCAAAGGAAGTGACTCACTACATAAATGTGTTATTATCTTTATCAATGAATGTAAGAAGAAAATGCACTCAATTCATTATGACAAAGCAATGCTACAACTTCTTGTGTTAACCAGAGAGATATTTTTGATTCAATTGGCAGAATCGATGCTTTTCATGCTAACCCTTTGTGGAAGATATTTAATTCTATTCATAAAACAACTCAGTCTCTTAAACTTGTATATAATAATGTGATAATTAAGTAAACTCACAGTCAAACTCTGAACTCTTGTCCATGTCTAATCGGTATCCTGTAAGATAAAGAAATGTTAATAAACCACGCTTTAAAGTTGATAATAAACACACATTATACTAGCTAGTAGTAATATTAATAAATATTTCTTGTCTGTAAAAGAACAAAATATTCTTAACAAAATAACCAAGCAATTCACTTCCTACTCTCTGCGCAAGGTATTTCAATTTAGAAAAAACAATAATATTTTTGTATTAGAAATGAAATAACCAAACTCCTTGCACGTGAATAACTCCAAAAGGATTTTAACAATGTCACTCAGACATTAATTTTGATACAAAGGGGAATTCATTCCCGAATTAATGCTGATAACAAAGGGTGCATTGTGTTAGGCTTGACATTTGCCAACGCCCATACTAAATTTTTCCCCAAGAGTCAAGTGTCATTTTCGTAAGATTAGACAACAGAGCATGGAAATATTTTGCAATTTACAGTGCATAATATGTATTTATTGATTTTATTGAATAATCCTACAATTTTATTTCGACGACAACTGCGATAAGTATAATTCTATACTCAAAGAGAACTAGAAATAGCTTCATTAAATTAAGACATCACCAAGTTTGGGATTTGGATTAATTTCTCTAGATTTATATTCTGTTTAAAAGGGCCGCTTCCTTACATTCCTCACTGGTCTTCATTCAAAATAAGATTCAGTTCTTGAACTTACTAGAAATTCTGATAAAAATTATCGACTTCAAATCTACTACCTACGAAGATAATACCTGCGAAAGGTCGTTCAAGCTCCATAAAATCAAGTTAACACTGTGCTTATTCATTTTGAAATAATTTTCTTCTTAGTGGCTATATTGCTACTCATAAGTAGGTATGTTTTAAAATACTGATAGGATTATATCAATTGATTGTAATCAGATTCTCTAAGGAGGAAAAATTAATAGTTGTTGTTTATCACGAGAAATCGCCCATTGTGAGATAACTTGTTGAAACACTCAAAATTCTAGTGTGTCGTGTCTATTAATACTAGCGACGCAGCTTTGTGTGTGTGTGTTTATTCAATATTTTGGATGCATCATTTGTAAAATATTGAATCGATTTTCAGATCATTCCATGTTAAGACTCGCTCCTAGTTAGTTAAGAAGGGGAGAGAATTATTTTTGACATTTTACAAATTTCCTCTCAATCATATGATCTCTTTTATTGCTAGGATATATTCCCTTCGAAAATCCTGATCGACTCTGAATTCGGGACAGATATAATTCCCTTGCTCAAGCCTTGAGATTTACTCATTTTTAATAAACTTCTTCAAAATTTATTTCGCAGTAACGAGTGGATTCATATGATGCTATCTTTTTATAAATCAAATAGGTTTAGACAGAGGTGTAGACACAGTTTGGTTGTGTAAAAAAGTCATGTTATTTGCAGAATGATAAATTTTTTTGAATATACTGGGAGTCCAATTAATGTTGTTCTACAAACGTCTTTAAAATGTATCTATCCTATGTAATGATATCAGATTGACCTGAATATTAGTTAATTTCCCCACACATGGCTCCTGAACGAATTAACCTGGTTCGAGTCTCGGCGCCTGCGGTATACTGATGAGTCCCTAGAGGACGAAACGCGTCTTTACCTGGTGTGAGATGGTAATTCGGGGAACTACGTTCCAGAAGGGTACGGAGTTGCGTGAAATAAGTTTAGTATTTCTTGACATTTGAAAATATCAAAAATCGACTTAATGTATAATGTTGTTCGACAAACGTCTTTAAAAAGTATCTATCCTATGTTATGATATCAGATTGACCTGAGTATGAGTTAGAGTAGCAAATATTTTAAACCCTAGTAAAATTTATTAATGGCTTAATCTTAAAATAAGTAAACTTTTCAAACCAGTCTGAAGGATTGTTAATTATTTGTATTGACACGGAGTTGGAGTGAACATTTTCCAAATGGTTGGATAGGGATGCTTTTAATGTTAAAGTGAAGCTATGATAGAAGTAAGGACAGTCAAGAGAGCGTGAAATGTCTCTAAAAGTCTATCATTCCCTGGTTTCAAGTAGCTTGAGAAATCTCTCTCGAGTATGCTCTTAGAGGGAGAAAATAGACTAGCCTAATATATATTCTCTTCTCTGAGTGCTCGTTGAAGATGATATCATTACCCCCCTCCATGCCCAAGAATTTCATATGAATGTGATCTAGGAACACTACTTAACTTCTGTTTTGATGAACACTTCCTCCGTTATTCAATTATTAGTATTCATTATTTTAAAAGATTTCACCCACTCAACACCAAGGGAGTTAAATTAGTTCTGTGAAATAGATAGAGATCTTAACAAATGATTTCTAGCTTCTCCTTGAAACTATGGATACAAAAGTGTAAAGATATTTGCAGTTTTCTGTATTCAAGAAAACTTGTTGCCATCGATGATAAACCATCTCAAGCTATATCAAGCCAAAAATGAATTCGTAGTCAATTTATGAAGGAGAAGACTACCTAATCTCTACTGATGAGGCTTAGGAAGACGAAACGCGTTTAGAGATGGTTTATTATTAATGGCGACAAGTTTTCTTCATTAGAATACTGTAAATGAGATAGAAATTGCATGGTGATCTAACTATTCAATTGCAAATGTTCGATTTCGATATTATTTGAAAAATTGTTATTCCTAAAATGTGAACCCTAATTTTCAGAGTCATCGTCTTGTATGATTGATTGATTGAACGAATCAAAAATTAAGCTTATTTGAAAGGAAAACACTAACGAGCAGGATTGTAGAAGATATTGATCAAAATTTTCATAATCGGATCGCTTTGTGAGGATTTACTCTCTCAAGTCAAAATCGTCCATCCAACCTTATTGAACTAAGCGAATACTATCAAACTTGTATGGATGTATTTCTTTTTCAAAATAAAGACTCGAATCTCTGCTTCGCATGGATTTTAGACTAGGCCATTAAGCCTTATATATACGGAACACTCTCTTTAGATAGATACAACAAGTTTGGTAGTTAAGGTTCTCTCTTCTGATTGGTTGTTTTATAATTTAAAAACCAATGAGATTCGTTCATAATTTATTTAAGGGTTATTATAAAAATCAAGTGGAGGGGTAGACATTATTATTACAACCTATAGGACAGTCCAGCTGAAATTATTATGAATAAGTTGAGTTTTAATTTTCAAAAGTGTAGAGAAGGGCTTGCTCTTCTCAATGACAGATATTATGATCACTCAAAATTATTCAAAGTTTTTCACTTTGTTATGATAATATATATTGATATGTCCTATGGTTTATGATAAATAAACAACATCCACACTTTTTTTTGATATTAAAATTAAAACTCCTCTTATTCATAATAATTTCAACTG
>KL567089.1:14125-29328 GCA_000715275.1 Gyrodactylus salaris
GAAAAATTAGAGAATGTTTTAGCCTTTTTCAATGAGAATTATTGAGAGTTTTTCACTATTTTATGATAATATATATTGATATGTCCTATGGTTTATGATAAATAAACAACATCTATACTTGTTATTGATATGGAAAATAAAACTCCACTTTTTCATAATAATTTCAACTGGACCTATAGGTTGTAATAATAATGTCTACCCCTCCACTTGATTTTTATAATTACGCTATTTTTATTATGACCTACCTCCCTTGAAAGAAAGAAAATGTATTTGACAGTTTTACTTGAATTATTTTGGCATCTTGGATGTTAGAAATATTTCTAGAGTTTTTCAAAAATTTTCGTATCGAGAAACTGGTTTATTCACACTTCTTACTCGATTTTAGTTAGTTTTAAAAGCAAAAATAAAAGACTTAAAATTTCCAAACTAAATTCAAATCATGATTTCCTTCATTAAATGGACGGTGATATTGAAGCTAATAAAATTAATTTATAATTATCGATTAACTGACTCTTTATGAAGGCCATAAAAAAAGTATTTTATTTCTGATTTTCACTCTCCATCAGGCATGCCTCTGAAAAGTGATTGAAAGGAGTGTGAATTTCTGATATAGAATATTATCTTTTAGAAACCTTCCTTAGAAAACATTCATTAGCGACAGTCGATCATTGTAAATGTACGTTTCGGTAGAAAGATAATTAGTGAATAATGCAATAGTTACTCATCTCCATTGAGGACTGACCAACTGTAGTTAATTAGAACTGTGAAAGTTTAACCTTTAATTCCATTCATTTTTCCAACGGTTCCTCTGAATACAGTACATGGTAATTGTGGTTAGGAAAATATCATTGTTTTTTTTAACTTTAGGGATATGATAACATTTTTGATATATTCTCCTTTCCCAAAGAGATTCTCTCCAAAGTACATGCATCTTGGTGATGTGATAATAGGAAAAACGGTATGGTTTATTGGTTTTAGTTTTCAGAAAAAAGGAAGAGAAAAAAACTATAAGTCTGAAGAATGGGATTTTTATTTCATTCCTCCCACTAAAGACTTTACAAGACATTCTGAGAGAAGAAGTTAACAATGAATTTTATCAATAATCTCTCAACAGCTATGACTATCCATTTTAAATGAAGTTCCATGCACTGGGCAGGCTTTCTACACTTTTAAGCCTGCTTATTCATGTGGGACACATAAATTGCTACATTGCTTAGTGCATGGAATTTAGAGAGAATAATCTCTACTTAAAACGACTACTTGATCGAATAAGTAAATCAACTCATCCTCCTTCATGTGACTGTTTGAATATATCAAGAGGAAAGAGTTTGTCGAGAAAGTGTGCTTAGACTTCCCTTAAGAATAATAAAAGTTATTGTTTTTTGAGGTATTAATTACGTAGTTGACTCTTGCGCATAGTATGCATAGAATAAACCGTTTATGGATATTACCCTCAGTTTTATTAAGCGTTTGCTAAATGGATTGGAAAAGGTCATAAGCTAATGAGTAATCGCTATGATCACTAGGGGAAAATTAGATCATGCAAGCACCACACGCTTAGAGAGATGGTTTGTTTGCAATCCTCCTCATACTCTGATAAGGAAATAAATGATTTTAAGATTCGTAAATCAATTCTCTGTCAGTTCTCGATAACATTGGGAAGAAGGGGAGCACAGGAACTTGAAATTAATATTTACTTTCGAAATTAGAACCAAGTATTAATAAAGTATAAACGCTTTCATAGATTAAACCTTCTACCGGAAATGGTGAAAGTTTATAGATTGCATTCGACAAGTTTTAGGCAACATTCTTCAGAGTTGATTTTGATGCAATTCTCAATGGGACTAAAAGGGCCAACAGAAGAAGGAAAGGTTAAAAAACCTTAAATTTTTTATAAATCGTGAATTGCATGAAATAGACGTTGGAGGGATGGCGTAGAGGATTTTTCCAAGTTTAATAAATGTGGCTTCGATTACGTTATTCTCCCTCCTCGAAATTAGTTTACTTTGAAACTACAGGTAAAATATCCAAAAGTTTCGGTAACTTGATTAAATTTCATTTTTGCGTTTCTTGTATGGAGGGTTTGGCTCTAAATAAATTTTTAAATCTAAAAACCCAATGAGAATCGTTTAACATTCATTTAAAGCCAAACCCTCCATATAAGAAACGCAAAAATGAAATTTAATCAAGTTACCGAAACTTTTGGATATTTTACCTGTAGTTTCAAACCCACCTCCCCCATCATAACCCCTCATGTGTACCCAGAGAGAGTTGGACTCGGCTATGAAACTCAATTCAAAGAAAGAAAAAAAAATGCCCAGCATGCACTGTCTAGTAATATTTTCTCAGATTTCATTGGCTATTTTTGACCTAGCCTAAAACATATTTCATCCTTTTCTTAGTTAACGTTCACCTGTACTGGCCTTAGTATTACCTGTATTAGATCTTAATTTTTTGCATTTTTACAATTTTTTAGTTGCAAATGTTTAAAACGATGCAGACCTAACGACCGTAATGGTACGTCATTCATGAGTGTGTGTGTGTACTGAAAAGGAATGTAGAAAATTAATTCAGTCCCCTCTCTTCATTTTAGATAAATTAATACTCAAGTATGTGTACGAGGAGCAATGATTATGAAAACATATCGTGATCACCAAATTTTTTCTGAGCATCCATCTTACTCGCGTGATAAATTAATTTCAAGTTCTAATTTATTCCCATATTCTAGCATTATGAAATATTGATTAACTTTGACCAATCCTGAGGAGTTTAACAATTCTAATCGAGCCTATGTCTGAGTACTTCTTTTGTTATTTTTCATTTGTAGTTGTTCCATTAGAGTGAACCATAACATCTCATTTGCGATTCCCAGTGTGATGTACAGTGATTCCCATGTAGATTATCGTCTCTTGATTCATGTTCCTTTAATAAGAGCTTCTCGTTTTCAAGTCATAGTTGAATATAAGATTCAGTGCAAATTCGAATTACGTGGGTTAGGTTCTTCCTTCGGTACTACAGAAAGAAGCTTTTATTTCAATCTAAGCAAAATAATCTTTCAATATTATTTAACTTGAATAGTCCTTGAGAAAACTATGAATGCATTTTGACAGTAAAAATATTATTATGTTTTTGATTAACAGAATGTCTTGGAGAGAATAGAAATTTTTATTTAGATAAAGAATCAAGATTAGATTATTAAAAAGCTAGTTGGAAAAATCTAGCCCGCGCAATTCAAATGTGCACTGAATCTTATTTTCAACAATGACATGGGAATCACTGTACATCTCACAAATGAGTTCACTCTATTATTCGTACCTTTTAAAATTTCGTAGATTGATAGCGTTTATAATTACAGGTCAAAGCCCTGTGAAATAAGGCTGCCAAGAGAAGAACAAATTAGTGCTCTCTCGAGTCGAATTTTTTGGTTGATTAACATCGACCAATGAAATAAACCTTTTTATAAATTAGTTGCAAACCCTTTTACTTTTCATATTTTGAATAGGAGTTTAGAGGACAGAAGTCTCTTATCGAGAATGATAGATAAAAGGGTCTGTAAAAAAGACAAATTTATAGAAGGAAAGATCAGTCAGAGAGTTTGAGAATATTCTCTAATTAGATTGGTCTTTCTCAAATTCAAGTAGACTTTAGATATGCATCCTAGTCACATCTTCAAATAAGAAGCGGTGCTAGAGATTCCCGCATAATTATTGGTTGAATATATAGTCTTATTCTCTCAGTATACTGTAAGCCTATGTAATGGTAGAGTGGACCATAAACTTTTTTTTGAATAGTTACTAGAATAGAAGACTCTTTCATAGAGACTCCAACTCGAAAACAGTATTTTCATATTTAAATTCAACAAACTAATCTCTAATTTCGTGTTTCAAAAGTAAGAAAAATAAATTTTTATGATTCCTGATGTAACGGTATTTCCAGTATTATTGATTCCTCATCATCACTAAAGAATCACTGAAAGAAATGTTATTTTTCTCACTTTTAAACACGAAAATAGAGATTAGATTGTTATTGTACGAATTTAAATATGAAAATATTGTTTTCGAGTTAGAGTCTCTAAAAAATGAGTCTGAAGTGAAAAGAAAGGTGAATTAAGGTTTAATGTTTTTCTACAATAATAGTAAGAATTCAGAAAATAATGGTTATGGTCTAATGTAATGATATGACGAGAATCTGCGAAAATAAAGCTTATTTATGCTATCTTTCCAAGAAACAAAAATCATGATAAAAACAGAATAGATTTAAAGTCGTGGTAATACAAATCGTGCAAACTTCTATGATTAGATTTCCTCAAGATTAACTCTTGAATCTAACAATATTGGCTATTTATAAATGAGACCCATATCATTGGAAAGGTTTTTTCAAAGATATGTTAGTCAGAGTATTCAATAATATTAGAAGAATTTGAAAATATCTAACTTAAAAAGTAAACCAAACGGATTTCGAGTTCAAAAATCCTAACCTCGGACCATAGCTTCTCTCATTTTCATTAGAAGCCCATATTAAGAATAGTGTTTTGGAGACCTAAACTCTCCAACAAGATGTGTCCAATATAAATGACGAGATGAAGAAAAGCCGATCTTTCAGAAGTCGTAGTATGATTAGTTGAATAATCAACTCTGAGTCATAGACCAAATGATCTCATTTTGAGTGTTCATGATATTCACATTTATTCGTAAGAAGTTAGCCTCACAGCTTCCTAATGTAATAATTAATTTTTTCATTCCTTCAAAAAATTCTTTGTTCATAAGATCCTAATCAAAAAAGTGTTACATTTGAATGCAGAGGGAGTAAACTGATAAATTACAATTTCTGAGAGATCCTTCCCTCGCGCATACACGGGAATGATTCATCAAGTGAACAGAAATTCTTGAATTATGAATGAAAATCGACTCAAAATAGAAATAGGAAAAACAGAAAGAAAGAATGATGGAGTGGAAAAGTAAATATCTCTCCTGCCTCTCCTCCACTCTCATATTTCATCACAGTAATCCTTGAGGTCAATTATTAGATGTTTGGGGAATTTCTTTCATGCTTATAGTCTTTGATTTCCTCCCCGATAAATAAGAATACAACAGGAGAGAATCCACTAATACACTAGCAAATTCATTTTAGCCGTGGGAAAATTAATATTTAACCACGTTTTGCTTATATAACTCTACCTGACCGAACTTTGACATTCTACATTACATTAAAACAAATTCTCAATTTACAGTCATTAAACACAATCAAACTAATCTCCTTGGTTATAACTAGCGCTAGCCAATATACTAACATTTACTTATTTTGTTTGTTTATCAGTAAAAGCAAAGAAAAAGTAGTTGAAATATGTTTGGGCCTCTGGGCAGGAGATTTAGGAATGGACTTTTTGGTATTCTTCCCCTTTCTGAGTTCCTGTGTGATGAAACAATCCCTCATTGGTTATCAAAAACCACCTGTGTCTAGAATATACTGGAGATTATCTTCTAGTCGCATAAGTATGCCTAAGATAGCAGATTATGCCAGATCTTTCCTATTGTCCAACCAAAAATGGACTGAAATAATTTTGATCAAGGAACTATTTCGGGTAGCCAGAGTTAGAAGATTATTAAAATCTCGAATGAAAAGTTTTTATGCTGGGGAACAATTAAAAAAGAGTATAATGTTTTTTTGAGTTCTGTAAAGCAGATGGTGTGTGCTGGATGAACTTGAGAGAGATTGACCAATTAGAGAGTAAGGTAGAGGATGCGAGGGTTTATTTATTTATACGAGGGTGATTTATCGACGGAGCCCCTGGTTATGAATGCTGCTCTTACATTTTTCAATATTTTCGAAGACAACCGTAGAAGGGAATGATCCAACCAGTCACGAATTGTCTTGTCAAAACCCCCCAATGTTACAATTATTACTATTCCCTCGATTGGGAGTCTCTCATTTCCATCGTCAACGGTTTGGATCAAACAGTAGACGATTTCTTCAAATACTCATAATTTTTAAGTGAAGGAAAAGTTTTCTAAGCCAGACCTTTCTTCATTGAATTCAAATATAAATGAATAAAATGATAAATTCAAATAATTTTGGATTTTAGTCTTCTCTATCTACTTTACAAGCTGAATTTCCATCGAAATATAACTGATCATCGCCCTTATTATCAGGTAAGATTAATCACCGAGACGATTTAATATTCAGTTTGCTAGAGTTTGCTGTAAAACCCGTGATTGGGTGAAGCTGCACATTTTTTGTCCTTAGATAAAGAAACCAAGTATTTTACTGACGCCGATTTGCAAATCATATTTGAGAAAAGAATCCTTTTTCACCTTAAGCGTCAGCCAGAAAATCAAAGAGCATCTCCCTCGTTGAAAATCATGTTATTCTCTCAAATTAAGAGTTACATCTCCGTTCAATCAATTATTCCTTAAAGCCTTTTAATTAACATTTCCCCATATGTCTTCGTTAAGGAGATTGAACAACTGTATTTTAATGAATATTAATCAAGTATCACTTTTATGTATTTTTTGATCGATAATCTTAATGATTAAGTCGACCACAGGAGAGAGATTCTTTTCGATGAATAATTAATTTGATGATTTCAGGGAAATCTTCTCTAGGCGTTGGGACGAATTGAGAACTGTTAGTTCAGTACTCTTGCCACAGATATTACCTAATTAAGGGCTTATATGTTTATAAGGAATCATCAATAATGCTAGAAAATGTACAGTTTATTTATACTTTGGTTTAAAAGGTCCACTAATGAATAAGTTGTGAACGAAATATTTTTAAAGAAAAAAATAAGAAATTTGCGATAATGTGGGCAGTGTTTACAAAATTTCTTTTTTACAATAGGTCAGTTATCAGATGATTTTATAAGCTGAATGAAAGTATATTAGGCTCACCTGTTTTTCTCGAGATGAATACATTTTTGCACATATTTGATGAGCAGAGAGAATTATAACCAAAAGAATGTACAACTTTGACTAATTTGAAAAACTTTTCTAATTTTCAAGAGATTAATCAGATCTGAGAAAATTTATTTTCAGGTTTTCCTAGGATTTTTTAATTTTTGAATAAACTGGGTAGAAAATGATAACTCGGTTAACAGAATAATTCCAAAAGACTCAACGCTAATTGCAAATGATTTTAATCGAATATTCCCATCTGACACTTGTGCGCTTGAAATTACAAAATAGTCGTTTTTCGTTCACTTCTAGCACCTTGAATGGTTAAAATAGCGCATGGGAAGCGCCGTAAAACATTTCCTTTCAGACGTTTTATTGATGAGAATTGGTTATTAAATATTGTTACTCTTTTTTTACAAAAAACTCATTAATTTTATTATTTATTGAAGAATTTGATGGAGATATTAATAAACTTTGACTAAATTATATGGAAAATTTTGTGAGTGAAGGAAATACCATCCCACCCACTCTACCCCTTCCATCCCTCTCTCGCACTAGGAATGCAATCAAAATGGGTAAGGGAGAATTGATCACTTTTTTTCTCAAAAATCTCCTCTGCCCAGAGGAAGACAAACAAAAATTCAATTTTCCTTTGTTTTCGTGCAATTTTGCTCCTTTATATAGCAGGAGATCGACTGAAATCATGTTCCTGGATAATGAATTTTTCAATGAATTTCGTGAATTGATTACTTCTCCTCTTTTTTTCAAATGTTACTTTAGAGAGAAATTCTCTCTCGGTCGACTAGCGACTAGTATGAAAGAATTTATAGAAAGAAAACAAAAATACAAAGGTCATGACTCATGATATAGCACAATTTATGAAATTAGACTAACCTGAAAGTGACGATGGTTTTTTATCCTTTTTCGGAGGACTGAAGACTCCTAAAAAGTTATGAAAGAAATTAAAAATTATTTCTTTTAGACCAATGAAATGAATTTGTTGAACAAATTTAATGTCAACTTGCATCTCATTGGTCGATAATAAAGTTTTAAAGCAACATGTACGCCATAGTCAGCTTAGCAAGCAACGGGATTAAATGTATTATAGGAAATGCAAAGCGTGGATTTTCAAGTTGTTCTTCTTATAGAAATGTAAAAATAGATAATTGTGAAATAAAGTGGTTCTAGAAGGATTAAGAAGAATAGGAATGAACTAGAGGTTTTAATCGATTATAGCCCAAAGGGATTTAGGAAATATGTTTCTTAACCACTCTATTATATAGTCTTCACTGTTCAGCGTGTCTTATAATTGATAAGAAAAGAACACAATTTTCCAATTTAGCAGTAATTTATCCAATGTCTATCAATATGGTTTTGTAATACCATCATTTGATATCATCCTCCTTACACTCTATATTTAGGATATAAGCTTTCATTTCAATTAAGAGACTCATACCGAACTAGAGATGTACTCTATAATGAACACTATTTATTTTAAACTTTCATCTGATTCCTGGAGACAGTTTTTAAAATGCATAGAATGAAGTTTATACTCTACAGGCCATCAACATTTCTAAGACCTCAGTTGTGAAAGGCAAACTTTAGACATTGGCTATAAACCAAAAATTATTAGAGGAACTGAATAGGTAGTTTTGAATCTTTTGTATTACATATGTAGTCCTAGAAGGAATGAACCCGGTTATAAGACAATACGCGCTATATTTCGGGCGTACTGATCACATCATTACATAGCCGAGTCTAGCTCTCTTCGGGTTCACCTGAGGGGTTATAATAGGGAAGAAGGGTTTGAAGCTATTTTCCAAGTTTCATTTGATGTTAGAAACAGGGACAAAAAAAAAATAGATATCACCTGCTTTTTTCACAGGAATATTTATCGAAGGGGCGTGACGTTTTTACCCAGCTTTCATTTCAATTTATTTACTCGAAAAGCAAAATCCAATAAGAAAACAAGACATATACGTGTTTCATCCTTCTCAAGAGTCTTGTACATAGGTATAAAAAGAATGAAAAGCGTATATGTGTGGTTATGGTTGAATTTCATGAGTGCATAATATTCTTCTCCTCAATAGACTTATTCTCTTTGAAAATTATTAGTAATCCCCCGCCCTTCTGACCTACCACTTCTTAGTGGTAGGTAGAGCCCTGGGGATCTAATTAAGTATAAGAGAAACACTCATAGATAAACATGAAGGAATAAAGCAATCTTATTGTTGGAGATGAAATAAATTGAGGTGAAAAGCTAATGCGATCACGATTTCAAGTATCCCCACGGATGTTCACCTTCATTAGTAACATGAGAATATTATGCTAGAGAATATTTTTTTGGTGCCCTAAAAAGACTAGATTTTATAAAGATATCAACTCGAAACTGAAATATTCAAGTTAATCGGATAATAAGTTGAGTTTAAATATAATTTCTCTCAACTAGAAATATACAATGGATATGAAATATAGCTCTAGAGATATTATGTTAAATTATCGAGATCCAGATGTGGGAGATGTTTTTCACGTTGGAAATGAATATATTTCAACGAGACTGGATACATTCGTCCAATGAATAATTCATTCACAAATGTCTGATGCGAACATAATATTATTCCAGTTTATTTTTCTCATCCCTCTTTCCATTAAACATTGGGAAAATGAATTGGAATTAATCTTAGTCTCTCTACTTGTTAATGAATAAATGCACAAGGCCTATGAGTTAGCGCAGACATTTTACCAATGGAGGGACACTGAAGGTCAACAGAAGTGTAGGGATGGTTTAGTGGATTTTTCCCTAACTCCTATAAATATAATATCTCATATGGCGTGGGTTCGATTCTGGTCTCCTCCCTACTTGAAACAAATTTACTTAGTAATTACTTTCAAACCTTCCTCCCCCATTATAACCCCTCATGTGAACCCGAAGAGAGTTAGACTCGGCTATGAAACTCAATTCTAAAAAGAAATGAAAAAATAGGTTATATTTAAGTAATTGCTAGTAAATTGCAAACTGATAAGTCTAATTTTAAATAAAAAATTACATGAAGCATATAAATTAGATCATAACCACATAGAGTATGGTGTTCATTCATCATGAAAAAGGTTATTTAATACACATGGACCCGAGAAAACATGTTCTCCACTAATCCAATGTAGGTCCCCTGCCCACATTTCTCCCTTATTAAATTTTTTTAAGGTCTGTGTTAAAGGCACCTTTTTATCTATGATTATAATACATCTATCATATTTTCATTTAACAGAGGTCAAATGTAATAAAAAAAACCAGTCACACGTTTCCTTATTGGGTCTCTTCAGTTAGGCATAGGTAGGAATCAATGCAACTGTTATTGATTTCATTCAATCTAGTTCTAAACTGTTCTCCTTAGTCTCAGAACCTGTAGCTTCTTTTTCAAAGATTTTTTCACGGCAAAGTTTTTTTCAGGCAAATCAATTTTTAATCTGCTTACTCTTGGTCGCCTCAAATTAGAGCAAATGAAAATATAATTTTTAAAGCAGTTAACTTTACTCTGAGTAGAAAGGACTCTAACAACCTATAACTCTATGATGGTTCCGGGTATCTAAAGACTAAGAGACGTTCCTTCCTAACTTGAAATGTATCACTTTTTACTAGAGAAGCAGTTTTTGCTTATGAGATAAATACTCTGCGTCAAGCGTTCACTATTATAAAATTAATTTCTCCCAGGAAGTGTGGATCTGGGAATGTCAATCAGAATTATGGGCATTTTTCATCTGTCAATCTCAGAAAATGGATTTTTATTTATCTAATATGGATTTGTAAACACTCTTGCATTCTAGTAACTGTCAAGTTATAAAGCCATTTTTAACTGAGGTTCGCTATCCGTATAAAACCTAAAGGGTCACATGATGTCTCTCTCATAGAAACTCCATTTTGTTGAAATAATATTAGGCAATTGACAGTTTCTAGAATGTTACATTTTCCAAAGACATGTTTATCAGACCTTGCAAGGGAGATGCACCAACGGGCTTTCTAATTGGAAAATTTTCAATCTTGTTGTACAGCTTTTCGAAATTCAGACACATTCAATCAACAGGGCAATTTATCTTTAGAGAGAGACGAGTTGATACTGTGATTGTGATGTTTTGACATTCTATTCAAGGTGATGGCATTTATGGTCGAAAGAGGTTTTGGAACGAAATTAGGTTAATTTTCTTCTCTATCCATATGGAAATAGCATTCCTATATCATAGATTATCTCTAGAACTGTTATGCAAAAGCATACTGGCACATGATAAGATTTTGAGCTCCAATTTCAAAATATGAATTTGGGAGGAATGGTGTAGAGGATTGTTTCTCAAGAGTATCTCCCTCCTCGAGACAAGTTCATATTGTAAATAGTTTCAAACCCTTCATCACAATCCCACTCCTCATGTGACCCGAAGAGAGGTAGACTCGGATATATTAAGCTCAAAATCAAAGAGAATATTCTAGCTAATTCATCTACAAGTCGGGTCAAATTTTAATAAAAGCTGACATGATAAAGCCCATTATAATGCCATTATTTCGATTCAAATTATATTAGGATTATCGAGAATAGCCAGTTTTTCTGAAGAATTAACAATTTAATCATATTCCTTCATTTCATCCAAGGAATAAAATCCTTACACACACTATTCAAATGTGAGCTTAATTTAATTTTCATTCAAGAGAATGAAAACTACAGACTTGAAAAATCTAATATAGAAATCGAGACTTTTATATTACCATTCTTTGAAATGACTGTCAAATTTTGAATAATTATAACAGTGCACATCTTATAGGATCAGTCTAGAACCTAAACCTTGGGTTTTCAAATCATGCGGTTCATTTTCACAAATTAATGACTTAATGATAGATAAAATTAGAATCTATTTATATCAGTAGTTGAGGAATACTTATTAAAAGAAGTGTTTAACTGAAAGATTTTGCATAAACAGAAATATAAAGAAGCTTCTATTAAAATACACTAAAGTCAACATGTCGAAAGGTTGTTTTTTTATAGGGATTGAATGGCCAATGAAATTAAACTAGACCCTGTTATCGGTTATACCTCTAACAGGCCCTGTAAGCTTGGGTTTAGAAACTCTTGAAGACTCTTGGCATGAATTAAAGATGGGTCTGTAACTAAGACTAATTTATACCATATAAAGGATTCATACACTCAATTTTTCTTGTGTCGAGAGATTAGTATAAGAGTTAAGGATGTATTTAATAGAAGAGAATGAATTGCTTGCTTTTCACTAAACATGACCGATGAAACATAAACGATGTGTATTTGTAGTGATATGTGAAGAAAGGTGAAGAGCCAAGTTAATATTTTTCAATGCCTAGGTCACGCTCGATTGATTTAAACTATTTTGATGGAAGAGCTACCCATTGGGATATTATAATCTCATTGGAATGAACTAAATAGAGTGATTCATTCCCTATATTTATTCTTCGCTATAAATCGATACTGTAGCAGAGATAGTTTATCAGGGGGAAAAATTATTTTAATCAAGCGAAAAAAGAAAACAAAATCTTTCATGAGAATGGATTAGATCTGAAAATAGTGATTAAAATAAAATCCCCACCCCTACCCTTTAGTTTGCCTTCATGAGAGAAATTATTATTTTTACAACTTTTTCACAATAGACATTTTCTCACTTGAAAAGATCATCTTTTCATTTTGAACATGATTAGTGATGGAAGACGTTTCTGGGATGAATAGGAGTTGTTGGTGTTTTGATTAAGCTTTTTAATCTACTTGTTAGTAGCCCTTGGAGAGATGATTGATGATGCACTCTCAATTTACAGGGCAGAAAGAGTGTTAATATTGAAGGAAATATTAAAAAAAACCAACAACAGTAAAGCCGAGTGTAATAAATAACTGGAAAGAATATCAATTAATTCTGTTCCAAATTTGTTTTAAAAAATCAAGCTTTTTCCCTTTTTTTAAATACAATTGAAAATGATTTATGGTTCTCCCTCCCTCCCACCCCCATCCAAGTTTTACATTTGTTTTTTCTCTCCGTGTAAGTGTGCGTGTTCGATGATTTTTTTAATTAGTGGTAAACAGTTGTCGTTTAGTGGAACAAGTCTCAATAGTTGCACTTAACCGATTCGAGTTTGGAGATAAAGTTGATCGACGATCGATTTGGGAGAAATTTTCATCTTTTGATGAGTACTCTCAAGATTCAAATTTACACAAAGAAGATTGTCCATCTTTTCTCCAAGTTTATCAAGAGAAATGATCTATCTTTGTGAAGGAGACATTTTTTCTATGTCATCCCTGTGTAACAAAGACAGTAATTTAGAGAAATACTAATTTCATTCTTTTTTCAATTTTCCTAATGGATGTCTTGAGATTGAAGGTTACAGAGTGAAAAATGCATTTTGATAAAGGTTGAATAGATAGATTTTCTTCTTGAGAAGTTGCCTCAGTTAGAAATTCAACTTAATTCAGTAAAACAGGTCGTTAGCATTTTTAGGAATTTTCAAAGTAGGATTGATTTAGAATTTTTCCCAGGAAAATATGGAACATTCTACCTGAAGGTGAGGGTCAGACACTCAACCAGTGTATTGGTAATCCAATGCACAGACCACTTGAGTAGAATAACTATGTCTGTCATCTGTGATTTTATAAACTTCTTTGAGGTTTGAATGTGCATACAGCAGACTTCAAAGTATAGAAAAATTGGCACGGAAAGTGTTTCACAGCAGACAACCCCAATAGCATAACGAAGCAAGACAGAATATTTGGCTTCAAATTTTAAACGATTCTCATTGGTTGTTTTAGTTTTTAAATCTAACAAGCCAATGAGAATCGTTTAAAATGTATTTAGCCAAACCCTCCATAGAAGAGACGCAAAAATAAAAATTAATCAAGTTATCGAACCTTTTGGTTGTTTTACCTGTATTTTGAAAAATATCATTCTATTTGAAGATATCGTAGGGGGTCGATATAGAATTTTTGTTATGTTAACAATCTTATTATGGAGAAAATTAATTCAGAATGACAAAAATCTATAGTACGGGCCTCTCAATGATTATTTGATAAATTCTCCTTCCGTTAATTCTCAAGAAGCAATCACTCCAAGGGAGGATGGAAGAGAGGAAATGCACTGCATCTCAATATAATCATTCAATGACTAGAGATTTGCTGACGCTCGATGAGAACATAAAAGAAACTCGAGTATCAAACGTAGGAATGTTCCTTTTGACTCAAATGGAAAAGTAATAATTTATCGAGTAATTAATCAAATTATAAAAGCTTATTCTTCCCCCTCTCGAAACGTAATATCCTCCTGGATAGCTTAGAGGAAGAGTAAATATTTTAGAGCCAATTAGAAGATTGGTTTTAAGCTTCTAATTTAACTTTTCAATTTTCAAGGAAATAATTTTGTTTTACAACTCTTATTAAAGTAACAGTGACATTTGAAACTATTTACCAAGTAAATTTGTTTCAAGGAGGGGGAGACTGGAATAGAACCCAAGCCATACGAGATATCATATTTATAGGACTTGGGAAACAATGCTGAACAACAAAATGATGTGACTTGATGTATTTTACCACCTTGGATATATGAATGATGCGATAAGTCAATGTTTCTCAGGAGCAACATCAGGACATAAAGGGTTAAGAAACATGTTGAAGTAATAATTGAAGAAATCGAGATTGAAGATGACAAATATTCTTTTTCAATAGAGATAATATTTTGGAAAATTTTCCTGCACACTTACTAATAATGGTCGGGACACACACTATGCAATCATAGTTTTAGCCCGGGTGTAAGGTGTGAGGTACTTGTGAGTAGTATGGCAAATCGACATACACTCTTAATACAAGGGTCCACTTTTTTTTCTATTGTTACTATTTTTTTATATGAATGTATTTATAAAGAGTAAGAACCAATTGTATGTTTCAAAGAGGAATCTGCAAATACCGGTATATCTGCCTATCAGGCGTCATCAGTACAGTTATCCCCATATCCCAACAACTTGGGAGACGTTTGATTACAGTAGATTAACCACTATACACCAAATCTTTGAAATTTTACCGTTGGAACTCATCATTCAATGAAATCTTTCGAGAGTGAGACAATAGGGTAGACCATAACTTTATTTTTGAATACAGTAATGTATTGTAATTTATATATGAAAATATTGTTTTCGAGTTAGAGTCTTTTAAAAAAGAGTTTTAAAGTGAAAAAGAAAGACCAATAACTTAGAACCAATATCTTAGAACATAAAACATTGAATCAGTCAATCGTCGAATAGATTTAAAATATTTCTCTATCAGATCAAAA
>JJOG01004741.1:0-18801 GCA_000715275.1 Gyrodactylus salaris
ATGATCTGTTTTCTTTGTTACAAGTTTTGGACTATTTTCCTATTTCTTTGTCGATTCGAAATTTAAATTTGAAAAAATGAAAGTTTCCATCCAGATTCTAATTTAATTGAATTAATTTTCTTTCGTACTTTACAAACTGGCCCCCTTTATTGCTAAATATACTCAGTATGCATTAAATATTTATCTCATCTTTTGGCTTTAATATTATTTTAATTAATTTTCTTTCTTCACAAATAGGTTTTCTTCTTTGCTATATATATACTTTGTAAGCATTGCTCTATCTTCATTCCTCAATTATTCTTCAAAATGATAGCTCAAAGGAAAAAACATGATTCTAGTGTTAGAAAAAAAGTGTTTGATCTCTATGAACGACAAGAAGACTGGATAACATTTAAACTAAATACAATTGAAAAAGCTTGGAGCGTATTTTAAAGTTAAATGCTTGTTGAGGCAGGAGATGAGTGAAATAATCGCTTATAGGAGACAAGATCAAGGAATATCAATGGCTGAATTTCGCATGCAAAGAATCGAGAGAATAGCAAATCAATCAAAATGTGTACTAACTAATGATAAGATAACACATTTTGCTAATCATGTCAGAAAATATTATTCTCAATGTCTACAAAATAAATAATCTCATCGAAATTATCGCTGTATGTTCTTTTTTCTTTTATTGTATGTTCTTTTATTGCAAAGTTTATTGTTATTTAATAACTATTTTCCATTTTGAGCTACGGTTTTTCATATTGAATTTCGTTTTTTCCATAAAAAATACGCTTCAATTTGCAATTCAATGTTAAGAAAACTTATAAAAAAATCAACAATTCTATGATGAAATTCTAAACTTCCACATTGACATTCATTTTTCCAAAATGAATTTAGTTTCTTCCAAATTAAACTGCAAAAGGTATGGCATGATAGTCCAAATAATTCATTCATATCAGATTGATTTACTACAAATATACTTTTTCATTGCTAATTTTTCATTTATTTCTTGAAAAATGAAACTTGTTCCGCTGTTTTGCTCTATAATTTTAGTTGCAATTAGCTCGTTGAAGGACGCTGATAAGTTCCATGAGAAGTTGAATGATTTCAGAATGAAATACTTGAAGGGGGAAATCGAGAATTATCCCAAGGCGAGATCTCAGTACAAACTGGTATGTTGATTCAAAATCTTTCTTTCAATTCATAGAATTTCTCAATAAGGTATTCACATTTATCTCGGGGAAATGATTAAGAATTAGGCATACGGAGTACCATAACACTAGGGATATTCATTTCAACATATCCTGAAAATATTTGCTTTTCTATTCACTCTTAATTTAGAAAAACAATGAAGATTAGCTTCATGTAACCCTTATTCCAGAGTATATCCAAGTGAAACAAGATGGGTTTATTCTTAACAAACATAAAAATGACAAAAACTAGACCTTGGTGGTACATTTTCATGTACACATACAAAATGCAATAAATTTTTATCCTATACACAGACCTACAATGAGTATTTGATCCCGAGAAGTGTTAAAAATTGTCATAAGGAGATAGCCTATCGTGCAACCCTCGGAGATAAGAGAGTCACTGTAACCACATTCATCTCAAAGCACCGAGATTATTTCGAAGAGGCCTTCATTATCTACTTGAAAATTTTGAGTCCATATTTCAACTATACCTACATGACAGAAAAAAACCAAACTGAAGATTTACGACAACTGCTGAGTGATGAGTCCACTGAATTCGCGTGTATGGACTTTGACTGTGAAGGTAGACTGAAGAAGATGGTGTGTCATTTCACTCCCCCGTGAGTTAAAAACCGTGAGGAAATCAACTTTTTCTTTGAAAGAGAGCCTAAATTTGTCAAAAATATTCATGATTTTGTAAAGAGAGCGATGGTTAGGTTTACCAATATGCAAGAATGTACTTACATAAATTCGTAAAATATGCAAATCGGGACAACTTTCTGTCTAAAATATGCATACTTTAAAGAAAAATGTGCACTTTGTAGCCCTATCGATGGTTGATAAGCTTCTTTTAGAATATCCTCAACATTGTCGACTATCAGTGTATAAGAGCTATTACGAACAAAAGCTTGTTTAAATATATTACTCACTCATATTTTAAAACCGATGTAAAGTTATGACAAAAATCTGCGAAAATAAAGCTTATTCATCACTCTCTATCTAGAAACAAAAATCAGAATAAAAAGTAGAATAGATTTTGTAAAGTTATACCGGGGTTAAATTAAAAGAAAGTCTTTGGCTTACCAATTTCTCGAGTCCCTTATTAAAAATTCACTCAATAATTTTCGAATTTCTAAATATTAGAATAATTCTTGTGTTTAATAGTAAAACTTCATCTTTCAACTTTAGAGCAACCATTGGAACTCATCCATATCTATGGGAGCATGGTCAATTCAAAGAACGGAGTATATACTATGATTCATTCATGTATATGCGACTTCATCCCATACTTTACAACTCTTGGACAGACAAATCGCGAACGAAAAATTGATTCCCATCTAAATGTTTGTGACGTCATTTGAAAATTGTCTATAAAGTCTCTAGAAGTAAATTGTGCACATTTTTGACAATCTTCTTTTTGCTCTTCATCCTCCCACAAGATTATATATGAATAATAGCCTTAGAGATGAGTTTACTTGATAAACAATTTCGTTACTCACTATAACCTTTCATTGAATCCGAATGAAGATAGACATATTTATTTCGACTAATCTCATAAGTCCATCAAAATTGTTATGATAATGTTTTAATGACAGCAATGTCTTTCAAAAATTCTCTCAACGGTTGTAGTTGTCTGTAAATTCTTCTAATTGTGTCAATTTTTAACAGGCAATGCCTATTATGCATAATTATTTTCTTCAATTAGACCATTCAATTTATTTCTCACAGAGGCCATCTCATTTGAATGATAATTGCATGCATACATTTTTGAGTTCTCCTTCATCCACTTGTGCTGTTATCTGACTTTCTTCATCCCTCGTGTATTTTCAAAACAGGTTTCTCGGGAAATATATTCGTTTTTGAAATCTTTATTCTAACCGATTCTCGTCGGATTTTAGGATTTAATAAATTGAGTTGAGTGCCTAATTTATAAATATATATATTGGATTATTTTCTGAGTCCTGTAAAGTAGATGGTGTATGTTGGATGAACTTGGGAGAGATTGACGAATGAGAGAGCGGGGTAGATTTAGTGCGAGAATGATTTATCGACGGAACTCTGGGATATGAATGCTGCTCTCTGACTTTTCAACCTTTTCAAAGACAACTGAAGAAGGGAATGATCCGACCAATTCCAAAGCGTCTTGTTAAACCCCCTTTCACAAGAAGGGATAAGAGTACTGACTTACAGCTTTCAGTTTTAGTCTCTTCCTTTCAGAAATTGATGATAATCCAACCCTTTTCGTTAGAGCTTAATTTGGAAGGATTTTAAAGATCATGGATTTTGTATTTTTTTGTCCTTGATTTTGTCGTAAATGATTACAAGAGGCAGAGAAGTTCAATTGGTAACAAAGCGAAGACCGGTCAGATCACTAATTACCTGCTGACCCAATAAAACAGATCCTGGAATATGGCAACAAATTGCAAGAAAAGAGCCAATATAAACATTTGTACATCTCTTTTTAAACATATATATAAAGCATTTAACAGCTTGTAAACTTTACAATGTAAAGTATGTCCGAAATAAAGTACTTATTGTTGTATAAGGTCTTGCTCTTCTCGATGACGAATATTACGACTCGGTAAACTTTCAAATTATTTCAACCCAAAAGTATAAACAAAAATATTTTTGAATTGAGTTTCAAAGCCGAGTATTACTCTTTCGGGTTGTAATACATGATGGGTTGTAATGGGGAAGGAGGGTTCGAAACTGTATTTACAAAGTAAACTCATTTCGAGGAGGATACCGGAATTACTCCATGAATAGACAAATAGTTATAATTCAGAAAAATAATAGATTCATCTTGTCGAAAATCGTTTCTACATTTTATTGACCTCTTCTTCGTCTTCCTCCGGAATGTCCAACTGTTGTCTCATCGAGGATCTGTGAATATCCAAAATATTCGACTGCTTTCTTATTGTATCCTGGAGGAGGAGAAAAAGGTCAGCAATGAATAGCAACGAATACCAATTCATGCCTCTAGACAAGAAGTTTTAAGAGATGATTCACGCTTTTCGTATCAACATTTCTAGAATTTGCCTATCCCATTAATGCAGATGAAGCGCGAAATAATGGTCCTCTTTTTTTGCTACTCTACGCTTAATGTGCAAGATCAATATATTTTAACCTCATCCCAAGTATTTTGACAACGTGAATATTGTTTCATTGAATAATTGACCAGAGTAAAGAGGACTCAACACGTTATTAAATAGGAAATATGGAGGATATTTTAAACCACAGTTAACACCCTTTTAAGTTTTTAAAATACACGTGAATAGGAATGACAAATTTAAAATATTAAACGAGATTAAGACACGATTCAAAGCTTCTGATTGGCTACGTAAATGTTTATAATTAAAAGATACCAAAGATTATTCCCATTCAAGATTTTTATTCTTGATATTGAGGTTGCAAATACAACTTGAGAATTTTCGATCATAGAAAACTTTCAAACCAAATTTGTAGTAAGGAAAAATAAGCACGGGAAATCTCCATAAGGAAGGATGAAAGCATGTTAATGCTAGCCAATTATCGACTGAATTATGAACTCAAATTTCTCACTTTCAACTCCTCAATTTCCTCTCTAGCCTTCTTGATATCCGCCTCGTCACAAATGAATTGTCGATAGAATTCCCTGTTGGGCGAGACAACCTTGACCCAGAAGTCGCAAATGATATTCGCCAGCCGATACAGAACCATGCAGGCGACGATGCTCCTTGTGAATTCGATCAACTCAAACTTCCTTCCTATCGCCGTCACATTCAGCATGATGCTTATTCCGTAGGCCTTGATGGTGTTCTTGAAGAATTTGCCGTTTATCTCGTGGAAGGTCTCAAAAGTCTTACTCCACCCATCGCCCACGTAGAGTTCGCTGTTGCTGAGTTTGAGGAATTTGTACTTTGGTGTGCAATCACCGCTGATCACTTTCTCGTCAAAGTCGCAGTTCCACTGGATGTTCAAGGATAGAACAGCGCCCTAAAGAGAGATATTTGAGCGGTATTTGGCCAATATAAATCTGTCTGTAGACTAGTGCAAATTATTCTGGCCATTTTTCGATATTTTAACAATTTTATGATTTGGTTATTACATAAAGTAATTAAAGTTAGCCTGGACTTTTCTCTCGGTTCTCTGAATCGAAATGCATTCAAAAATCGGAATTAGAAAAAATTTGGCAGATAAAATGACACAAAGTCGTCAAATAATTGACTCACTTTTGACTTGATCTTTTCATAATCCATTTTTAGACTATCGAGGATTCTGTTAATTTGAAAAATCGGACATTCAGGTCTACTCTCGTTATGGTGCAGACATCTGTGAGTATTATTCACCTCTTCTGAATGCACATTTGATAGGGACCTCCTGATCCAAGGAAAGTGTATGAGGTTCTTAACGAATATCGATATCTCCTTTGGACCCTCCAAGTAGATCTTCTCCCCCGTAATCTCCACCGGACACCAGGTCTTCAACATGCAATGTCTCGACGTTGTATTACACTCGTTCATCAGATAGCCCTCCTGAGTGTGCCTTGTCACGCAATCACTATTCTTGTCGCAAATGTGGCTATCGTTGTCATTCGAACAGGTGCTGTAACGTTGGATCTGGTATTTCTCAATACTCGTGATAATAAATATCGAATTAGGGTCCGTGTTGATGTCCTTTAGGTTCAAAAGACTCCAAATGTGCGCTGATTCATCAGCGATATAAGAGGAGCCTTCGAGTGTGTATATGAGACTCGAATATCCAAGCTCACGTATCTGATAGGATTGCTTGAAAAGGAAAAAGTAGCTAGACGGTAATCTTAGAAATACTTACCAGAAGGGCACGAAGAAGAGAAACAGCTTCAGGGAAATATAGACCTTGCACAATGTGCCCGATTTGATATTGACCATTTTGTATGTTGTATAGGTGTTGAAGAAGTCCACGCCAAATGGGGATGTAAGCTTTTCCAAAATCTTTCCAATACACAACATAATGGATTTTTCAACCCACTTGAAGAACGGTTTCTTTTACTCGTTCAGCTTCTTAGTAGAGTTAGTAGAATTTAATTCTTGAGTTGATAGCTTAAACTAGATGTTTTTGATCATTGAATCATTGTGAATACTCTCTCTATGATTTAATTCAATATTATAAAACTGGTTATCGATCATTTCTTATAGACTTGATGGCAATTTTTATCAAATTTTGAATGTAACAGATTTTTGTAGTTTTTACTTAATTTGACTGATTTAATTAGACCGAATATACTCGGGTCCCTAGGGAAGATAAATACATCCTATGAGTTTAAGAGTTCAGTCTACTTCTATTCGCTTGTGTCAACAGTGAATTAATGAAAAGTTTTTTTCTAAAATATAATCTCGAATCAATTCTTTTTAATCAGACTGAGTCTTGAAAATCGCATTCGGTTAGAATGAGGGCCCACGAAATGCTCTGTCAGTCAACACAACAAATATAGGTTCTAACTCTCTCATTGGGAAAATTCGAATCCAAGGGTGGAGTAAGGATATGGAAAAATATCAATTTCATCATAAGACCCGAATGAATAAAAATTATTTTTTTTATATGAATTCGACTACTAGTAGAAATGCGATCATTGTAGAAATTGATTATAGATCAATGATCATTTGACCAAATCGAATGTTGGATACCTTCTTGAGTCTCGTATTTCCGCTTCAAGAGAAGGTTTCAATAACTTGAGATGAACAATCGGAGCTCATCGGTAAGAGGTGGTTCGATCAAATGTAATTTTAAAACAAATCAAAAAGTAAAAATGGTTTTTCTGATGCAAGAAAATCGTCTGATTAACCTTTGGTAAACACGAAAGATTATTTCAAAATAAATATCACTACAATGGGATTCTAAATTAATAAAACATTGATGGATTGCAAATCATTCTTCAAAAGGTTTCAACGCGATATTCTGAAAAGTGAAAAAGTTGTAACAATAAAAAATATGCTGATATTTTCAACACCCTAGATATAACTGATCATAAATTCTTCTCAATAACATTAATTTGGAGTCTAGGAAAACAGCATGGAGATTGATAAAAACCGTGGAAAAAGAGGATTTTCTCCTATCAAATGATATAGTACCTAAGACAATACATTTATTTTGTGTCCATTTCTACTTTTCGGACTCCGGGTCCAAAAAAATGTCAACCACATATTCGGTCTCATGGCCTAAGGTATATCCAACAGTGGAAAAATGCTTTTCAGTACTTTGTGTGGCCCTATTGATAAGTAATTAAACTTTTATGCAAAGTTTTGTTTGTCTCTCTATGGACTAACGAAAGAGTGAAAAAAGTACATTTAGTGTAAAAAAGAAGGACATTTGAAGCAGGCTACTTTATTTTCTAATTAAAAATTAACATGAAGAGAGATGAAAAATATATTACTTTATAAAGCTCATTTTATTGATCATCTCTTTTTAACGTAAAATGTTCTATAATTTGATTTGCAATCAATTAGATATACTCAGGGAGTCTATTCTAAATATATTTCCACATATTCTAGGGTTTTTTTAATATTTTCGAATTGAAAAAACCGTAAAATGAGGGTTTCAATTTTTTATAATATTCTCAACAACAATATCGGCGATCTTGGATTCTGCTGAATCTTCTTTCGAGAAAAGCTACGAGCTGAAAGAATATTTGTGATTCCAATCTGACCCGCATGAATCAGTAAACTTTGGAGTATGGAACACTCAACTAGTCCACGGGACTTCATGTCAAACATCTCTAAGAAACGATGTATTTTAAAAGAGGTCTATAAATAAATGACAATAGGTCTTTCGACCTAAAAGGTTATCAGGTCACTTTCGTCTTTTCGTATTTTGGCTGAAAAGACAAAATAGAGTACTGCGTGTAAATTTTTTGATTTCTCATAGATGGGGCTACTAACGTAATTTCAGTAATAGGCTTTTAAATTAGTTTTGAAAGAAATAATTTAGAAAATAAAATTTCTCAACTCATACAATGCTGTATTTACAGGGTTGTAGAATTTACAATATTTTATTGAATATACAGAGAAGTATTGTGAAAATGTACAATTTCATTTCGATAATAAAAGCTTTTGATTCATTTCTTGGCAAAAGATCAAAGTTATTAAATTTCTCATAAAATTCCGTGTCAATCGCCTGTCTCTCCTTGTTCAAAATATACAAATAATAGTCTATATTTCTCTCGGAAAAGACTGACTCCTCCTCCAGATATGGCTCCGTATGCAGATCTGGGCTGTAGTTGATCATTAAGAAAATGTTATTTAAAATATTCTTGATTTTTGCTCAATTTGAAAAATTGAGACAGAATGCCCCCAAGTGGCTGACTTAAAATGTTAATTGAGAAAATGATTCTTACGTTGGACTAAAGTTGCATATTAGGAGGGTTTCGTTCTGTTCACAATCAAACTCGTTGCAGGCAAACTTTGAGACTTGATCTGATACTAGAACACGAAACTCTGCAGTGTTTTCCTTTTCAGTCATCCTTGCATAATCGAAAGCCGACTTTTTCCTGTCCATATACTCGAAGAATTCGTCTGGTGATGTGCCCTTCTGACGAAGGTGCGTAATTCGGACGTATTTTGAGAACACTCTGAGCTCTTGTTTTTCGCAATTTTTCTGGTATTGTGGTCTAATAGATGATTCAAATTTCTAAAAATAGGAAATAATAACAAAAATATTTTCTACGCACTGAAATAAGATGCAAATAAAAAATATTTATCAATTATCGGTGTCGATAGTTGTCATTTTAAATTTTATCCTTTTGGCAATTGGAATAGACGTCAATTATAAAGATTGGCTGTTGTTTAGTATAACGGATTCAGTATCAAGGAGTATGTCAACCCAAGGTAGAGGGTTTAAAGAAAATTTATAGTAATTTGTTCAATTTTTGTGACATTAGAGGGGTTGAATCAACTCAAGTTAATTCAAGAAATACAACGAAAATACCAAAAAAGAGATTCAGATCTGTTTCAGAAAAGATATTCTTAAAAAAGTAAATATTTTCATGTTAGAGGATTAATCATTGCTTACACTATATTTTTGATAAATATTCATGGTTAAGGTATACATTTTGATAAGATGTATTGGCGTGTCCTATAACATCATATTAAAATATCAACAGTTGAAAAATATCCTAAACCCCTACAGTTAATTAAATCTCTTCGCTTAGATATAATTTGGATATTAAGGTATTATACCATTCAATCAACTGATTAGTAGAGCTGACGAATTCGCCATATGCAGCATTATTGGAAAACTTAGCTCCCAATACCGCGGTAAAGAATAGAACGGAAAATTACCAAATCCTTTAGATTTCTAGCCTTTGGATAGTTTTCAGTGGCATTGGTGAACCTTTTCCGATATTGATTTAGCTTGATGTTGAACTTCTTCATATCAGCTCCGTGGATTTCGACAAAAAGTAAGAGAGCCACTGGAAAGAAATTGTATATCATTTTTTATTTGAATCTTTTAGAAAAACTTCAATGAATTTAATTTAAACAAACATTAAGAGCGTTACTATAATGTAAATAAACGTTATCACTAAAGCAATGATTTGAGAATTAAAGTTCGAATGAAGTGTTTATTCAACAAAATTATGGTGAGATATTTCATAGTTCATGGCTATTTTGTGCAAAGTCGAAAGAATGGCCAATTTTCTGGAAGTGGAAAACTTGTTAATGTGTTTACTCTCAAGCTTGCTTTGTGCATATTTCATGCATTGAGTGTCATGAATTGTCACTTCTATTGTTTTTTCTTCATTCAAATTAACTCTGAATACATCTGCATTCGGTAAATATTGCAAGCCGTAGTTTCTTTAGTTAAAGATTCGACCACGATTCACAGACCAATAATTCTGCTATAACCAAAAAATTGAATCTGTCATTTCAAGTCATTAAACGAATTAGTAATCTAAATGTTGTTAATACTAGCAAGTATGATGCAGTAACTAAAACACAATTGAGTCATGGATAATGTAAAGCGGATTTTCTCAGACTGATTCTCGGGAGCCTAGTGGTTTGGCTACTTCGAATATATTCATATCACTAATGTTGTGCGTGCCAAACACGCGATCTCCCTTTTCAAAATACAGGTCAAAAATACTTGAATAAATCGATTTGTGCCTCTTTTCTTTCGGCATCGATTGCGGCGTATGGCCAAAATCATTTCATCAAAAATCGTCATTAAAACTTCTCAGAATCTCATGTAGTTTGTGAATTTGCTCAACTACTCAGCGAGATCTCATGTGGACTGAATTCTGGCAAGACGCTGATGCCAAGATCGGAATATTTTGTAATTTACAATTTTTTTACATACATACGGGGATCGCTTTGAGAATGTGCTACCGTACTCTGAACCCGATAATCTCTTCTCGGTGTGTAGTGTTTTGTTTATGCTTTGCACCAACAGTGAATCAAAGGAGGTTAGTAGAGCTTGCCCCTTTAATTAACCCTCAAGGATTCATAATGATTATGAAATGATGTCATTTTTATAGAAATTTGGGAATTTACATTCATTGAATACATTTTACACTTGCTCGGAATACATTCTCGAGTCAACATGTTAATTTTTACATGTAATCTTATTGGCTATTTTGGAGAGACAAAAAGGTATAATAACACGATTTTCAACAATTGTCGTACATGTTGACCTGTATCTTAAAATGTATTTTAAATCAAAATTATAGACTTCTTCACTTGCAATACATGCTAGGAATACATTTCCGAGTACGCGTGTCTTATATTCGTTCTAAAAATTAATTTTCTGAAATAGTTTAATACCACGTTATTTCAATAATGTTGATGTATGTAAAGGTTGTCTGACCTGTATTTGGTTCTGGTTATAAATTTAAAAGTTTTTTATTCGAATAAAATAATCATCAATTTCTTCTCAATCAAAATAGTCATCTACATCAATATCAGGATCAAGAAGATTCCCTTCATTCATTGAAATGTCGAGTTGGTTGAGGATCAAGTTCTCAAAAGTCTCCTCCATTCCCGTCTGGCCGATCAGCATGGCGCCTTGCATGCGACCGTCGACCATAGTGCATTTGATGTAATCACTCGAAGGGTTTAAACGCTTTATTGTGTAGACACCATCAAGGGGTTCCGCCTTCTTGTCGACATATCGACAACCGTTGTAGAGGCCGATAAGGACTATTTTGTAGCCGAAGAAGGTTGTCACATGGGTGAAGAGATCGAACTCAATTCCTGGCAGGGGGAGGGCTCTTTCTGAGTACTTGGCGAACATCGACTTTGCTGCCTAGGCAATATCATTTTTAGATCAACTTTTGAACCCTCCTAAGCTCACAGAAATATGTGGTCATTCTCACAAAAGGTTTTTCACTTGATTAAGTTTCAATTGCATATTTCTTATATGGAGGGTTTAATATAAATGAGCTATAATCTATCATTCAGTTTTTGCCATTCTAGCCAATGAAAAGAAGATTTAACCAAGTTTTGGAAATTAGTGTGTTTCTTGTACTAACAGCAATAAAAACTCTCACAAAAGTCGATAATTTTTTCGTTTCAATTGTTTTATTTCTCTTACTTCAAGCTTTCACCCTGCACACCCCAAACTATCGATTTTTATTTTTCTACCCCAGTTGATTTTCAGGGGCTTTCAAAAAAAAGACTCTTACTTGAAACCCCATATGTCTAGCTTGATTCCAGAGTCGCATCTGGAACCAATGGCCATTCCTAAAGTCCCAGTTGGCATGTGCAACATCGCCAGCAGCAAAAACGTTCTCCTCTGTCGTCATCATGTACTCATCAATGAGTAGGCCTCCCCCAACGCTCTCATCGGCTCTTTTGAGGTCATGTGGCCTGACGAAATCCAGATTTGCAGAGACCCCAGTCGCTGAGAGAATCAAGTCACAACCGTATACATTCTTAACGTCGCTCTCCATAACAGTTAGGTAGGTTGGCCATTTCTCACCATCAATTATATGCTCTGTGGTAACGTCGACTACATTTGAGTTGTAGATGATCTGAAAAATTGAGTTTGACAATGACAACACAAGAATACAGAATATAGATTTACATCTTAGGGTAATATTGGCCGATTATGAGATTAAATCGTAACTATTTTCTTAATACAGAATGCTACTTCTATGAAATGATTTTATTGAACCGCGTTAAGAGCAGCTAGTGATTAAATAAAATGTATACTACTTGTGAGCAAAGAAATAAAATGACAAACCTTTAAATTCTTCTTCTGACATTTCCCTTTCAGCCGAGTTTTATTAGACCAATCCGGTCCCAGCGCGGACCCGGGAACTCTAATATTTGCGTCCATAAGCTCATTAGTTGGCATATCGTCATCTACTGGGATCATGGATAGGTTACACCGGAGTTGTCTCATCAAAACCGCGGATTCATCTCCATCTTTCAGACTTGCCTGGGATTTGCCTTCCTTAGAATTCCCAATGAGAAAATCAGCAGATTCTTTATCGAGAAATTGGTTACCAACGTGGCAATCCCTTATGAACCAAAAGATATCCATGTTATCCGCCTCGTGAGCAATTTCTGTGGCTATCCCGCCATTCCCGATGATCGCTAAACGTCTAACGCCTAGGAGTTTATTTCGGAAGTCCGTAACCGACTCTGTGTCACGAAGACCGATCAAGTTTGGACAGTTTTTGCTAATCAGAGCTGGACTGGCGCCTGTGCAAATGCACAAATGGCGATAACTCACTACATTACCATTCAATAGGTGAATTTTTCTGCTTTTGACGTCCAAGTCTCGCGCTGTGGACCTTATGTACTTTACTGGATATTGACAGGTCTTTATGAACTCTGTTGAGTCTTTCTCTTCAATACTAAAGTCTTCGATAAGGTTAGATATCCTCTCAAAGTTGACAGCTAGCTTAACGGTCTTGTGCGGTGAAATCAGGGCGATGGAGGGTCTTCGTTTGGCCTCGTTCAAGAGTCTGGCCAAGGTCTCAACGCATATCGTCCCAGCAATGCCACTTCCGAGTATGACAAGGTCGTATGGAGCCTCCTGAAAAAGAGGTTTAATGCGATTTTATCACTTTTGTACAGTTACGAAATTAAAAAGGCTTTTCTTTATAATTTTCTTTGAAGGAATAAATCATTGCAATACTATTATAACTTACAGTGATAATAAGGGTGCAAAATAAGAACCTACACAAGAAAATTGAAAAAAAGGTTATTTTTAATTTTGTAACTCCCCTTCAACCAATGAGTTGCAGTGATAAAAGAGAATGCGGGATTTAAAAATTTGATTTAAACATCTTTTATTTCATTATTTTCGAGAAAGCTGTGTCTCTGTTGGATATCGTTAATCTCCTCAAGACCACTCGAGAGAGTGTGTTGCACGAGGGTTTTGTAAAAGTAGAAGGAAAAGACGCAGAATATGACCAAAATGAAGCTGATGATAAATGTAGCTACGTAGCCCGACGTTGGGCAAATTGACCAGAACTTGACCCAAAAGGAGAACACGACGACAATGAGGAACAAGAAGATCCCGATACCGGTGGAGAATATCCAGGCGATCTCAATGAGGACTCTGAAGCGTTCATGGGGGGAGGAGTCGATGCTGGATATGTCGAAGGAGTTGGCGTAAGAGTCCAGGTGCGGTAGAATGCAGGTGCTTATCATTAAGCCCATAATGTGAACGGAGACGAGGATTGAGGAGAATATTGTAAAGGACAATAGGACCTTTTGTGGGGCAATGTTCTGCTTATCTTCTGATATCTAAAAATAATTCAATATTTTATTAATATGACAAATTCATGCTTCTTTGGACTATTTTTGACTTTTTCACAATTGGAATATCTCATGTTTACCTCAATACTATGATATATTACATCTTTATTAGAGGTTTAAAAAATACGATAAAAGGAGAAATCGAAGTACCCAGATAGACTAGCAAAAAGAAGCAAATCTTGAGAAAAATTTATTTTTTTATTTTTCCAAGAGAAATTACCAAAAAGTAGCTTCAAAGGAAAGATGAGATGCATAGAATTAACATATTTTTTAACCCAATTTTTAGAGAATTTAATGCAATTGAAAAATTTATCTTTTAAATTCACTTGCGCAATAACTAAAGAATGAAAATAAGTTTTAATTTGATATAGTGTGATTAAAAGCTGCTATGGTGTAATTTTGGGTAATTCGAATAGTTTATGCACAATTCGAGAACTCACATTTAATTCTACAATCGCAACCATTGCAAATCCAGCCAACAAAGCTGATACACGACTTGAAGCTTTTAGTTTCGCTCGCGATAGTTGCAGAGATTTCCATTTAGATGCCTGTCTTAATGTCAGAGTTGATCTATCAAACTTTCGATCAGTTAAGAACATTTTTCAAAATTTCTGCCAGATAAAACAAAATTAATGATTAATTATAAATTTGTTCACATTAATAGCCAACTCAAATTTCACGTTTTTTATAAAATTATTCAACTCCTGCTATGGCTTGGTCTAATAACTCAGTAAGTAACACATTCCTAATATCTACTTCAAGTACTCTCATATCAGGTCGATTGGTGAAGTTTCTCTTACCAACATTGTGTACCCAAAAGAGGCAGAGACAATCTTTAAAAAGTTCATTCCAGACGAGTTCGATCCCAACCGAATCCAGACGCATAACAAACTCACCAAAGACTGGCTCAGAAACGTCCTCAACCGGGGTACCCATCGTGATAAAATTGCAGCGTTTAGTTACATCGTCGTCTCTAATCCCCTTTCGACCACGAGTTTCCTAGACAAATTGATCAACAATGTCGTTCCAAACAATCACAACATTTGCATTGACTCGATAGTATCCCTCAAGAGTCTATTTATCAACATTCTCTTACCAGACCGCTGTTTGTACAAGATCGAAGACCGAGACAAGGCTTGCTTAAAGGATAAAACAAAATTTCAAAAGGTTGAAAAGACCCATCTACCACCAAAGGACTCTTATGAGTATGCCATAATTATTTGGCAATTTGAGCACATTCTCAAATTGAAATACACAGCCTACATTGATAAGCTGGAAAAGGTGGTCAATGCTGATTGTGTTGAGGCTGTGAAGAAATCCGCTCTTAGTAAGTCAGTAGGACTGTCAAAAATTGAGGCTCCACTATATTTCTTGATTTAGTATTTCTTTTAACCCTGCTCTGTATTCTAAAGCTGTGAAATTTTGAAGGAGTTTTTTAAAGGCATCTTTTAAGTAGTGCTTTCCATTTTTTATATTATCCAAAACGCTTCATTTTGAACGAGGATCTTTTAACATCGGTCGAATTGCAATTCTTAAGATGATATGGGGATACTTCTGGCACAATTACACTCAATATCTTTGTAATGTAATTTTTTTGGATGAGAGATGTAACATGAGTGCAATTGACAGGGTAATGAGTCATTAGTAATGACTCCTGAAAACTATTCCCTAAAGATCAAGATAATCGAAACATGAAAAAAAATAAATATCTCAATTCTTTAGTTGAGAATCTTTGCTAATAAGAATAATCTGTAATAATGTTTTTTCAAGACGCCATGTACGAGTTACTTCTCTGCAAGCCTGAAATAACCTCCCGAATGCTTGCAATAATAATCAATAAAGTTGGTGATCGGTCCAGAGTCTACAGCTCAGCTGTGATCCACAAAATTAGAAACATTATCGCACGAAGGCCAATACTCTTGCCAGAATTGATAAGTGAAATCCAACGTTTTATTCTACGACCCAGCATTCCAGAAAGGGCCAAATACTACGCAATCTCTCTCCTGTCATGCATTCAATACCCAAAGCGTGGCTCACACCGTGAGAAGCTAATCACCATGAAGAATGAAGAGCTTAAATCTTCCGAGGACATTGCCAGTCAGGTTGTCAAAGTGTACACTGGCTTCTTCAAGAGTTCCGTCTCCAATGAAAATGAGTCGGAGGAGAAGAAGGAGCGCCTACTGACGGCAATATTGACCGGCCTACGTCGGGCTGCCCCCTTCTCAAAGTCCATCCAATTGGGCGAGTGCATCAAAGACCTCTTCCTATTGGTTCACACCGCAAAGAGTCTCAAATTGGCCGTGCAATCCCTCACGGTCCTACAGACCCTCATCAAAGTCCACAAATCCCTGGCCGATGAGAGCGAAGAGAGCTTCAAGTTGGAGAACCGCTTCTTCAACACATTGTGGGTCAAATTGTTGGATCCTAATTTGCGACAGTTCAGCGGTAAGAAGGTCCTTTTGAAGTTGATCTACGACTCTTTAGTGATTGACCATGATAGTAAGAGGGTTCTCGCGTTCATTATACGCCTCCTGCAAATGGCCATGTCCAGCTTTGACTTTGGCTTCATCTCCGCCATACTCATGACAGTGGACAAGATTCGTTGTCTCGAAAAGTATGCAGATGTTGACATTCTCGAGTTGTCCAATCTTGCTCCTGCAAACGTGAGTCTTGACTTTTACAAGATATGCTAAAATTATTATTTTTAACTACCTTTCATCTGTCCCCATTTGTCATAACATTTTATAAATATGGAATCCTTTGATCCATCAAACCTAATTTTGAAGATGATCTCATATGGAAAACAATGAAAAATCTTGGTTCAGTAATTATCGATCGAAACGACTCATCTTTTATAAATACAGTATATGTCCTCTCCTGTTTCGCGAAAGTAAAGCCCACTTTTTCCAGTCAACATTTTTTGTATTAGTACTTACAAGTAGTACTACGATATTCTAAAATGCCAATTTCACTTTAACGTCAATTTGAGTCTATGGATTAAATTTTTCTATAGGACTTTACTAGAGAAAACGAAAGAGAGAAAAATTCCGCATCTTCTGGTATAATTTATAATACTGTCTTAGAAAATACATATCACCATAAATTATTGTATTTATAACCTCATACTACTTGTAAGTACTAATACAAAAAATGTTGACTGGAAAAAGTGGGATTGACCTTCGCGAAACAGGAGAGGACATATACTGTAGCGTTTATAATGTACCATGGCATATTTATTTCAGTTCTAAAGAGTTTATCATTCAAAACAATTAGAAAATTAGATTCTATTCGGACATTAACGATGTCTGGAAACAATTTCTTTATGATACGAATTGTATGCCATACATAACGGATAACAGTGGATGTTCCAAGGCTGACTAACTTTTTAAAATCGGTTGAATAGTTTTCTCCAAAAGATCCCACGACTAAATTAGATAATATTTCAAAGATATAAATTATCATTGCAAATAGAGTAATCAGATTCTCTTAAAATTAACATCTCTTTTTCTCTCATCCCAGCCTGAAGAGTCTACGGTTGTTAGTGAGCCTGTGGACCTCAAAAGATTCGAGTCAGATGATGAAGAAGAGGAGTTTTCCGACGCCAGCTCTGTCGGAGATGAAAATTCAAAGAAGGACTCCAAGAAAAAGAGTAAGCTAGAGTTGATCCTGAAAACCTTGATGATATTGATTACTCTTTCTTAATAGAAAAAGTCCTATCCACTTGGGTTCACAGGAAGCAGGGCGAGGCAGAGGCGAAGAAGGAAAAGAAGCAGAAATCTTCTGAAGAGTAAGACATTAGAGATTTTCTTTCAAGCGTAAATAAAAAGGCATTATTATCAACTTCTCTATTTCCAAAGCAAGCAGACCTTTAGTCGTGACCCGCGGTCCTTTGTGATTCCCAAATATTGCGTCTACTACCTCTTGAGGACCCTCGGCGATAGTCCACATCCGACCATAGCCCTCTACGCTAACGCCATCATTCAGGGATCCCAGAGCAAGGAGTCCATTCAATTCGACGGTGATCCATTTGTCGACTTCAGTACCTGCAGATTCCTCGAAAAGTTCTCTATGAAGAAACCGAAGGAGAAGGGTGAGTCATTGATTAAAAGCCCTTTGGTTGATTGGAAAATTTGCACTTGAGCGTTTCTATAGTGGTCCTCTTTATCTCTCTAGGTGACGAGAAGAATGCATTTGCCAAGAAGAGTCAGACTCCGACGGAGCATGTGAATATCCTCGCAAACTTTAAGGGCATCGATATGCACAGTCTACCTCCAGATGAACAGTTCATTCACAAGTGAGTAACGCTCCCAACAAATTAACTTTTTCTTTTAATCCTTGTTGGCCCCTGGGGACACCAGTGACACAGGAACTTGAATCAAATAATTTTTATTTTCCATATTTCTTTATTTTATATTTTAAATCAGATTACAATCTATTCATTGGTTGTTTTTATTTTGCAAAATTATCACTAAGAGACCAAAAATAATGTATTAGGTCATGCAAAAAGTAATTGCGTTTTTTTCATCACTCTCTCTCTCTTTCATTATAACTTTTCCCATGGGCTGAAAAAAAATCTTAATGGGGTATCATTTTGTAGGTATTGAGTCATAGAATTAAATAGTATTTCATAATTTTCCCATCAAACCTTCCCATTATCGAATTAATTAGCAATGAGTGACGTGACATCAGAGCTGAAATTCCGTGCTCTTTCTATTCAAAAAAAGGCTTAACGCCACAAAAACGACCAAAGAAATTTGTGATGTCTTCGGAGAGCATTGCGTTAAAGTTAGAACAGTTCAATATAGGTTTTCGAAATTCTCATCCGGAGATTTCAACCTCCAAAACCTGTCCAAATCAGGAAGACCGCGGTTGTCGATCGATGGCCGTTTGTAGACCCTGAT
>JJOG01004744.1:0-12217 GCA_000715275.1 Gyrodactylus salaris
AATTGTTCAACACCAAAACATGTATAAACACAAGAAGAATATGGAGTCTACAACCCACCAATCAACTATATCTTCGACTGAGTCCAACATAAACTGGACTAAAGAATTCACGAAAGCTTTCGTAGCTTCAAATATACCTCTTCATAGAATTGAGGATAAACCCATGAGGGAGCTGATTAATAAGCGTGGGGATAAATGAAGCGTTTAAGGGGTTCTAAATAGCATTCAAGTTATACTTTTTGGTCACATTGTAATATCTATTTGATGGTTTGACTAAATATTTGAATAAATGGAATTTTTTCATGACAGATTTGAAAAAGTAATAAAAAATAAAGGGGGCTTCGAATAAAATACAAAGTTGATACCACAGTTGAAAATCTCCTCAAATCAACGTTACGGTTACTAGCTCACAATAGAATAATATTTTTTTATAGCCACAATCAGAATAAAATGTGTTTTATTGAAGGGATTTATCATTTCTTAGTTGAGATTGGGTCACGCATGATGAAAATAATAAAGAATTCTGATTCTAAATATTGAGAAAATGATTTACCTTTTATTTTGCTAATTCCATGTTAGACTTGTAGATATTTCTGAGGTGCTTAACTAAGCAGCCTTCCTAAAGGTCTTATTTTGTTGTGGTTATTTGATTGGAAGGTAAGCCCCTATCCAGTGTACTCAGGAAGGAATATTCCCACGCATTATGACTTTCATAATCTTTTCACGTGGTAATTCTTGTCTCATATTTATGCTCTTAATTTTGAAAACCATGAAACAAATCAATTCTTGACATAATTCACATTTTAGTAATTTTCTTGACTGAAAAAAGAATGTCTTAGGGAGCCTATAAATTGATAAAAATAGTATTATTTCTGATGTCCTATTAATAAGAATAAGATCTTATTAGTTTAAAATGAATATTCAATCACTCAAGGGCTTGTATTTGAAACAATGAATCAGGACCATGATTTCATCGAAATGAAAAAGGTTCAAAACTTTCTTTATTCAAGGGTTTGGAAATCAGATAAAAGTTTTTTTGGTTGCTGCGATTGAATGCGATTTTAGTTGCTTGCGAGTAGTCGAATTAATTTATAAATATTTATCTAATTTATAATAAAGAGCTTCATTAACTCACTTTAGCATCGCGAATTGTTATTAAATGCTTCACTGGAACGCAAAAGTCGTACAGGCCAAAGATGGGCGCAGGGTCAAACAATGAAATGATGTCCTGCTTTAGATAGCAAATAGGGCCGACTTCTTTCGCTATTTTGAATTCGTTAATGATCTCATCTGATGACCGCAAATGATCCAGAGTTAGCTGGTACATGGGAAGGTTGAGAACGTTAACTAAGGATGGCGGGCAATCACCAGAATACACCGAGTTCAATATGGGCTCTCCGTAATCTTCTAACGGAGCATTCAACCAAGATATTGTCACGTTCATTACTTTGGGCAGTCCAAGGGTCTAGAAAGAATTACATCAATAATTTATATTGGAGAAATATTGATGAATTTCATTTTAAAACGTTAGGTAAACTAAAGCTATTTTCTTAAGAAATTACTCACTTGTAAATTCGGTGTGATATCAATTGACATTTTGAGTCTTTTCCCCAGCTTCGTAGCGAATCCACCATGAAATTCCGGCTGTGGCAGATCAATATTCTTCCCATCGACCCGAATGCTAAGGCACCTCGGCAGAGACTCCCCAACCAAGGCCCTATAAACATACTGAGTCTTTTTACCCTTTGCAACCTTTGGGACGTAGAAGCCACTGGTGCACCATCCTAGTCTGAGGACAAGCCTACAAGACATCTCCTTTATCTGCTGAATGTCAGTTTTGTTGAGTGTTAGGTTGAAGACATGAGAGAACATTCCGGTGCAAAAGCCAAAGGACTGCGCTGACGGTTTCGATCCGGCTACAATCGCGAGAAACGGTGAGGAGCCAACTTTGGAGTCTGCATTATTTCGCAGAGTGTTGATCATCGTCTCGTTATCGCGTGTGGCATTCGTTTGATTTGGTAGAGTGAACGTTGCAGGGACAAGAACGCGAAGGGGTCGAAATGCAGGGTTTTCACTGTATATCCCGATGAGATCTTGTGGTAGGATGAATTTGCAAATCTGATTGAGATTAGCTAGCTTTAGACCCTTCAATAGTTGACAACACCAAAGAACGTAGGAGTACTTGGAAAGGATGACATTCCTTAGAGGAATCGTTTGAGTGATTAAAGACTCAAAGTCTGTAAGAGTGTCATCTACTTCGACGGGCTCTTTGTCTGGGAAATTGGGTTTTGCAAATAGGAGAGTGATTGTTGTATTATTATCTAGAGACTATTATAGATTGAATTACTAGAAATGATAGATTTGTAGGTCATCTAAAACTGATGGGCTTTCAAAATTGAAATTTTAAGAGATATAAACAAAATGTATTTATTCATTAGTTTCTGATTCTTATTTTATTAGAGTCAGATTTGAAATTTAAAATAACTCTGGATTCCAGACTCTGGATTAAGATTTTTCTTAAGAATAGAGCAAGTTACGTTAATCTTGTAAAATTTTCGTCCTTGATCTTCTTGGATATTGATAAACTTATGAACAGTCAACTAGAAAAGGCAGCCATAGAAAAACTCACGTTCCCTATAAAGTTTATAGTATAAATGTGTATGGCGAATACTATCAATTCCGCAAAACGGCAAGGAAACCTGGTCAGTTGTTGAGATGCTATGTCGATGATTTAGACGTCGAGGTGGCTAAGCAGATCATTTCCACTATCAGTGATGAGACCCGTCAAAAGCTATCTCCGCGAATGTCAACATTTGCTTTAAAAGACATTATTCGGGTAATTGAATCCTGTGAGTACTCGAATCCGCCAGTAGAGCAGTTGCAATCAGTACATGCCGTTCAAAGGGTCATTAACCAATCGGCAATCAGATCAGCCAATAATTACGAGACACTCTCTCCCAGGTGCACTGGCAAGCATACTTTCGAGTCCTGTCCATTTAAAGATAAAGAGTGTAGATACTGTAAGGAAATCGGTCACATTGCTCTCGTTTACTTAAAACTACTAAGAAACAACAAGTTGAGGGATATGTACAGACCCCCAAATAATAAACAATAAATTAACTACCCCAACGCTTGTAATTAAAAAAGAAACGGATTTATATTTGACACAGGCGCTGATTGTACTATTTCAACCGAGAAATTTGTACAAAGCTCTGGAATTCCGACTCGCGAATTATCAGTCCGAATCAAGGGCTTCGGTCATAACTGGTCAGACTGGCAGTCGAAGGCAAGGAAATCAGGCTCACGTGCTATGTGGTTGATTTTGACAGCAGACCAATTTTGGGCATTGATGATTGACTGATAGGACTTCACACAAATGTGTATATAGAGCACAGGAGATCAGCTGGATAGTCAATGTTGACTTCTACTTTCTATGGTGACATAAGGCTGAATAGTACTTTCATTAAAAAATCGATACTCGAAAAGTTTCTTTCTATGTGGTAGTTCTTATTAGAAAAAGATACTAATTTTGTATATTTAAAAACACGTTTTTTGATTGAGAAATATATATTGCTTCAGATTTTCATGAGTGAAAGATTTGTCATCTCCCAAGTATTTGCATATTAAAATATATTATATTAGAATGACAGTTTGCTATACTAAATCCAAATGCACACTGTTTTCATTGGTCTAGTATTTAGTGGTATAGACACACTAGCCCACACAAAAATTTGGCACTTTATAATCAATGACACAATGTGTCATTGACACATATTGAGATACGTGCATTTCATTGGTTGTTCGAGCTAAACATCGATTGCAATCAAAAAAGGCGGAAAAATACGTTTCCTTTTTTTCTAGGAGCATTTCTAGACTCTCGGATGTCAGTTTTATTAATCGGTGATTCATGTCAACTAAGAAAAATAACTTCTTTACAAAAATCCCTAATGATCATATTATGATCTCATCCCAGAAAACGGTAGTGAATTTCTGACGGTCAGACTGAGAAAATAAACTGTTAACAACGAATACCAAGATTGTTAAATAGAAATTAGTAGGCTGTGAGCAGTGTTCTCTGAGCATATTTCTAGCACAAAGATACTTGAAAAAAAAAATCCTTTTGGAATTTTCTTTAAGCTTGTCGCTCTAGATTATCAATCAATTGAAGAAGGATATTGGGGTCGAAAAGTCTCAATATCGATTAGAAGAACAAAGTTTACGAAAGAAGATAGACCTATTCACCTAAACTGAGTTGACAGCGTGGCCGATATTGAAACCGATAATCAGTTTTAACATTTCCGAAATCTGTTAAAAAAATGATATTACAGGTAAAGTCACCTAACCGTTCAGCAAGGTAGGAGGAAAAATTTGTTATATACAGGGTAAATCTTTCAAACTTGCAGATGCAGTCCAAATAGCGGTAAACGTGTGGAAGGATGTGAGGGAAGAGACGGTCGTCAAATGCTGGGAGACAACCGAGATTCTTCCAAAAGCCTTAATCGACAACAAAGCAAGATTTGAACGAATGAGGAACTTTTTATCGCTACACTGATTGGCTTTTTGCCCAGATTTTTAGTACAACTGTATATAAGAAAATTTTCCTCCTACCTTGCTGAACGGTTAGGTGACTTTACCTGTATTTTCATTTTTTCTTTAGAAGGAAATGATCCAACCAATCCCGAAACGTCTTGTCCAAAAACCCCATTGTTACAACTATTACGTCGATTAAGAGTCCTTCGTTTCCATATTCAATGATGTGCAAAGAAACTTCCCCATTGTACAACCTATTCTTCCAGAGGTTAAATATAGAAATGTATTCTATCAAAATCTATTTCAATTATATTCTGATGAAAATACAAGGGACAAGCTCTTCAATATCTCAAATTTACAAACTACCCTATCTCAATTGTAGTTTTGAATAACTTTTTTTACTCAATGAAAATGCCAAGTAGAATACTACTGATATCATGTTGCAAAGAACGAATATCACCGATATAAAAGAATACTTAGATCAGAATCTCATTACTTTTAATTTCATACGCTTCATTGTGAGCATAATTCACCTTACACTTGGGATTATACTCAATATTCTTGCTACAATCCTATGGGTGAAATGTATACCCTTAACGAGTTCATCTGTCTACATTTTATTCAACATCTCCAATGACTCACTCTTGTTAATACTCAACCTGGTCAAATTGAAATTACTCCACGCCAAATCATGCCGATACTTACACTTGATCACGAATCTCCTGCAATATTCGAGTAACCTATTCATCCTCTCCTTTAACGTGGACCGCGGAATAACGATATACAGATCTTTGCAAGTAAGTCCTACTGGAGGGATCAAAAGGGCCGTATTAATATGTACAATGCTGAGCATATTCTTCTTATTTCTAAACCTTTTGCCCATGCGAGGTATGTCGAATGGCAGCGAGATTTGTGAATATTCCCTCAGGAAAATGAAGCTTTTTCTCATTTTTATCGAAGTCATATCTTCATTCGTAGTCCCTGTACTGATCCTACTCTTGAACATCTACTTTGTGAGAAAGGTCAAGAGGGTCCAAGAGAAGGACCGGGAAATGTACAAATCGATATCTGAGGAAGGATCATCTTGTCAACAATCCAATTCACATTTGTATAGTCTGATTATTCTCAACTCATTCATCATTTTTCATTCTGGGATTAAATGCTTCTTCTTCATTTCCTCACTTATAATAAATCCTAATGTGAGTTGAGATCAAATGAGCCTCGAAGTACCGATTTTGCAAATAAGGCAGCCTAGAATCATTTATTTAATCAGAGTTTTTAATTCTTATTCCCTATTCAAATAAGAGAAAAGTCAGGGACTGAATATAATGAGACCCTATTATCCCCAAATGGAGTCTTGATATTTTATCTTTGAGTAAAAGTGAGAGTCATAATTACATTCAGGCTGATTTAAAGTCCTTATGCGAATTTCAAGCTCCTCTCGAATTGAGAGTTTTTTATCATTTTCTAGCCAAATAAATAAATCTTTCGCCTTCGTTTTAATTTTATAGTAATTCAAGGAAAAATAAACTCTTTTTATCATGGATCAATAACTGAGAAGCAAACCTTTATCAATAGCAGTGTTTGGAAGGGCTTCAGAAATGAGCAAAAAATTACTTAATATTTCGTGATTCTTAGCAAAGAGATTTGAAGAATTGCGCAATGAAATCTCAGCCGTAGCGATGAAAGAATGCCTCAAAGATTTGTATATAAAATAAGGGGTCTATTGGATGCTAAAATTATGAAAGTAATTTTTAATTCTTTCCTAATTTTATCATCTTTTCTTCTAGGATGAATTTATTATTATTCAACAAGATTCAGTCCACTTTTTGAAAATAATTTAAAAATTGAAATTTTTGTGGATACGTTTGAGAAATAGGCAAAAATTCTGAGGACATCAAGCCTCAATCTCTTACTGACACACGATTTTTGGAGAAATGAAATCCAATTGACGAACACTTAATTTTATAGGAGCACTATTATGAGAAAGAAAAGTACTCGATGTTGCTATATCATTCAGTGATACGAAATACCGCTGAGCTGATGTTATTTGCAAGATACTACATACACTTTGCATATCATTTGATGACAATGAAATCTTTGCCAGACAGAGTGCTCAACCATGTTGCACAAAGCTATATCGGGAGAGTTGTTTTGAAGATGAAAAATTGATGAGTTTAAACGTATATAATAAAAATACAAGCTTGGCATATGAACGAATTTCTGCTGTTAATCTTTTTAAATTTCAAATCTCAAAATCACACAGGCTCGCAGAGTGGAGAGCCATTTTTTTAAGACAAATGGCTCTACTGCTGAGAGACTGTAATTCTGTCCGAATTTGTCTCTTAACCTGAAAGAGAAAGAATTGATTAACCGTTCAAGGTTCACTGACAGACTATAATTTCATAAGGATTTCTATTCTCACGTAGATTGATTTATGACAAGCTTCTCTACATTGCTGTATTTATTTGAGGGAAGGATTCATCAGAGGCAGATTGATGAACAAAAATAGATTGGCGACCTCTTTTCTAAGCTCAGGTCAGAAAAATAAAATATTAGAAATTTGTAATAATTTATACAAAAAAAACCGTCCAGAAGAATTTGAAGAATTAAAAAAGGAACCCTTGATATTCTCACACTGCAATGAAATTATTTCTTAAGATCCACCAAACTCACTACTTGGACTTGTGAAATATTCCAAGACTTTTATTCTCGCAGAAGTATTCAAATAAAGAACCGGCATCTTCACGAGTTTGATCCCTTCCTTCAAAAAGTCCCCAAACATGCTCCATGATATTTAGATCTGGACTACAGGCAGACTTATTGAGTATTTCAATGCTTTACTCTTCCAAGTGGCTCAGAGTAGACTTGGCAACATGACATCGAAAAGTTTCAACTTGCACTAATTTAGTCAAAATTAAAATAAATTTTAAAATAACGACCATTCGCATTAATTTTTTTCCTCAAACGTTGGGATATATTCCCTTAAACCGTATCACTCAACTCTGATTACTTTTTTTCTTAGAAATTGATTTTTATGACCAGTATACGCTTCTCGAGTATTATACAATATATAATACTTTGGAAACAGGATATTCAGCAGCAATTTGCGTTAAAGTCATGGCACTAATACAAACACAGGACACATTGGAGGTAAATTGGATAATTTTAGGGGTTACGACTTTGGTTGAACAAAAACTAGGAAGAAGCCTGACTCGTTTTGTGTGTCTTTTAGACAGGTAAACAGTTGCCTGATGATGAAGGAGATTTAATATATTTCAACTCTATTCAATACAATGGTTTAAAAGTCCCAGAAAAAAATTCACATCTGATCAATCGTACTTTATAAAATCTTGATTCTCGCCAACATTAAATATACAAAATCATAATCCAGGCCCCACCAACCTTCCAAAATGGATGGCAACAACTATCAGAATGATCCATTTATACATTTTGGAATTGAATCCAGAACCTTTGGTAGAATTGGTTAAAATTGTAATGCCAGAACATGGCACATCTTGGTTCGGAGCCAAATATAAGTCTTCCATATCTGATGTAGCGTCAGCTTTCTATAATAGGATGGATAGGATTCGTTCATTTGAATATTTAGAAATTAGAAAATCAGCTTTGGATTCGCTCATCAGAAACAGATACATGTCTCATCCGGAAATAATATGATTGATGTCTGAATCGGATAGCGTATATCGACAACATGCTATTGAATCAATAGTATTGATTCGATCAACTCATACGCAAAGAAAGTATTCCTATTATGAAAATGTGCTTTAGCTACCGAATACAACTCATTATTCGGTAGATTTTTCAAAAGCCCATTTTTTATATGCCTACTCTGCTAAAGGATTACGACTTATCAAAAGATAAAAGTATCCAGTCTCCTGAAGTTACATCAACAATTTGAGACTGGCTTACATATGATCGGGGAGTGATAGACGTGCACATTTGATATCTAGTTGACACAACAGAAGGGGGATAGCATAATAGTTGTACATGATTCCTCTACACTATCCCCTCAAACTTCATGAGCTAACTAGTTTTATCTTTTTTACAAAGTTTGTTCTTTGGAAATCCATTTTTATTCAAGTTAAAGACTCGTGCTTATGTCCGGAATCGAGGCTCTAAAACTTGGAATTTTCAGGATCGAACTCACAGTGCACAGATTTTTAGTGTGGTTTTTGACCAAGTCATCAAAATATCTCTTAACTTCATACTGCAATGAATATATTTCTTTTTAGATCAAACAAACTTACCACTTGTGACTCAGAATAACGATATAATCCAAGGTTGTTTTTGCTTCTTGTATAAGGATTCAAAGAACGTATCGACAACTTCGAGATATTCAGTCTCCTTGATTCCCTTCAAGACCGATAGAAATTCTTTGCAGATGTTACATTCCGCCCCATTTTCAACTGTTCAGTTATAAAATGCAGTTTAAATGGAAACGTTTGTATTTTTGAAAAAATCCACTCACGATTCTTGGCCGCAAGAACACTGAATGTAAAGACTGAAAAGACAGAAAAAAAATGTTTATGAAATTTAAAGTTTTTTGCTCACCAAAAATTGAACAGAAGAATTTCAACATTTTTTATATTTTTTTCGAGAATTTTAGTTATTTATACGAATAAGATCAACTTGATAACAAAGTCCAAACCTAAATAATTAAGTCAGGAAAATGTACATTTTTGAAGATGATTCATGTCTAGAAATCTTCTACTAATTACAAATATTAGTTTTTTCGTCTCAACCTCACAATTAATGATGTTATTTTCTTTTCTTTATGAAGAGTTATATTAACGGATGCAAATTACCATTTACTCTTAGAATGATGATATTAATATTAATTCTAAACTTATATCCAGATAAACAAGCGAGTCGCTCGGATTTGAGAGATAGAGTAAGACAAAGGTCCTTGGCGTGACATTCACATTTGAATAAAATTTAAATTCTAACCGATTTAGAAGATATCCTTGAATATAAATACTTCTTTAAACATTTCTATGCAATAATGAGTTATTTTTAATGACTAGTAACAACAGCAAAACTATGGTGCCAGTAGAAAATAAAAACTTACGCGAAGATGAAGAGTATCAAACAGAAGAAGACAACGAATTTTCAGAGAATCAAGAGGAAAATATAGCCAGTAAAACTAGATTCCCAAAAATTGTAGTATTCAAGAGCATGAAAGAACCAAAGAATCAAAAAGAAATAATGACTCTCAACAGGTTCGCAACATACTACAGCCCATATGTGAAAGACATACACCGATATACCACGAATCTTACAAAGAACATACTGTTTGTGTGCGAAGAAGAACACGGGATAAAGAAATTAATGTACCATGCTGGCACACTTCAGTAGTAATAAAAAACTAGTAAATAAAAAATACTTCTAAAAGTATTTATAAACTTCAATCAAAAGATTTTTCTGCTATCATCTTGGTGTTTATCTTTTAATTTAAGCTCAAAAGAAACAATATTTAAAATTTAAGAAAAAATCAATAAATCATTTAATATTCATTCAATTACTTCATATCTCAGGAGTTATTGTTTGTTCTGTGTTTTTGTTACCTGTCATGAGAGGATTGCTAGAATCTATTCCTAAGCTAATCTATAAATCTTCTAATGCAAGAAGAAAATGTATTCCGATTCAGTTTGGTGCATTTTAATGAGTTTATTGATAAATTTGGAATAAAACTTAGATGACCTAAAGTTACTTTTTGCTCTCAAAACTTTTTAAGATCAATCATGATCCTGTTCCTTCTTTTGGAGTTTGAGTTCAAAATGACACTTGACGATATCAGTAACACCGTCTCAAGGTAAATTATAGGAGCATTATGATGAATAGGGCCATTGCAGGCCAATTTTATCTTATTTGCTGAGCTAGTATTTTCTATTGAGTTTTTCAAATTCCAAGATAAAATGTAAAATTTACTATGAATAATTTCGAACTAATCTTTCCTGTGCGAAAATATAAACCAATATAAAAATCCTTTTCAGTTTGAGCTTGTAGTCAAAGTGTTTAATTAGTTATTATAATCAAGCGTTTTGGTCAAAGTGTAAAAATACTACAGGTAAAACACCCAAAAGGTTCGGTAACTTGATTAAAACCGATATTTGCGTTTCTTAAATGGAGGGTTTGTATTAAACTAAATTTTAAACGATTCTCAATGAGAATTTCTCAGAAAAAATGAGAAGAAAATTAGCTTAAAAAATAGAGAATTTTGTTTATTGTTCAACGAATCAATCAGTTAAAATCTGAATCAATCTTACACGTACACCTAAACAATTTTCATAAATAACCATTCTTTGCAACAGACCCTATTTAATTTAGGTCTAACTAACTCGGAAACAAAGAAACGTATTTCTTGATAAAGTACTCATGGTTTTCAAAATTATGTCAAGAACCATGAGAATGTAATCTAATATACAAGCTGAAAATTTTGAAACCTCGATCAAATGAGCTATAAAATGTCTCAAACAATGTAAATTCATTTGAAAATATTCTAAACATGCTTGGAGTTCTTTCAAGGAAGTAGTCTGGAAAATTAATTTTAAATCATTGACGATTAATTCTTATATTGAAAATTGTAGAATTTATATGAGATTATGGAGGTAAATTATTAGGTCAATTCATCTCAATTTACACAAATTAGTAAATTAAAAAAAATTGAATAGTTATTTTATCAAAGGCTTTTATTCATCGAAATAATTTCCACAGGCTTGAATTGTCTTCTCTCAACGTTCCTTAACCCTAGTTCGAAAAGTGAAAAAAATCGCATATAGTGAAAGTGGGGATGTATACTCCCCAATCTAAAATCAATTTATCGACAAATTCAATTTTCACATACAATAGGATAATTAGTTGAACATTGATAATTATCAATTTTCTCTAATATAAATTTTAGATTGGGGTGTATACATCCCCACTTTCACTATATGCGATTTTTTTATTTTATAATTATTACATTTAGAGGCCTTTTTGTAACCCTTTTTATCCAAATTTCCTGGAAAATTATGCACCTATTTTGTAGAATTATACTATTCAATTAGTTCTGGTTTTCTTGAACTATCATCAAAATTTGTGTGTAGACATGAAAATGTAGACACCCCCGGGCTATTCATTTTCTGACCAAATCTCGTGACAAAATGAATATCCAATTTTCAGCCAGCTGTGGGGTCTCATGTCTTCGGAGAGATGGTCAAGGAAGTTTCGTCTCGAAAGAAAGAAAGTCTACTCTCCACGTTGAGCCGGTTCTGCTATAGTGAAGAAGCAAACTTCGAAATCTTTTGGAAGAGATTCGGACCACTCTTCAAGGCGGAGACGAAAAAGATGACTAAATTAGAGCAGAATTCTGCGAACGATTGGATGATTGGATGATCGGTCCTTCACAAACTTTTAAACTGTGCTGAACAAAGAAATTTATTTAGGAAATTATCATGAAGCATGATTTTGGTTTAGAGAGTGAAGCGTAAATAGTAAACAAGCTTTATTTTCGCCGATTCTCATCAGACTCTTACATCGGCTTGGTATATATAGGAAAATTAAAGTACAAATGTAACCAATCGTTTTTGAGGAGAAATGTTTTGTGGTAGGGGGATGGATTGGTTACATTTGTACTTTAATTTTCCTATATATACCAAGCCGATGTAAGAGTCTGATGAGAATCGGC
>JJOG01004760.1:0-25446 GCA_000715275.1 Gyrodactylus salaris
AAATAACGACGCCAAATAGGTAAATAAAAAAGATTTTCGTCGGCTCTCATCAGACCTTACACCGACATAAATATTCATACATGAGAGAGGTTGGACCAATCGTTTTTAGGTGTGTCTGAGTCGACTAATCACAAGTTGGTGTGTTGTTCAGTGTTTGCGTTGCCCTGTGTCCGTTTTGAGATAAGTGACGATGTGCTGCGTTTTGCTTGTCGGGGCTTCTTCTTGTTTTTACGTTTATTCTGCCTTGGAGACTGTGGGGCATAACGTTTGCGGGAGGGGGTATTATGCACACAGGTGGTTGTAGTCATGGGAAGTGATTTGCAGGCAGTATCTAGGGGGGACTCATCGGTCGGAACCGGATGGTGCACATCAGCAGGGCCAGGATAGCACAGCCAGGGACCAGGGCCAAATCTTGGTTGGTAGGAGTCGATTTGGGTTCATTCGGTTTCCTCATCTTTTTGAGTACTGCTCCTGCCTTGTGGTACTCAATTCCTACGAAGCTTTCTTCTTAGGATTTTTTGAGTGCATAGAGGTGGCTTCTTTTCATTCGCGATTTTGAGGACTTGCTGGGTTCGGAATTTCCCCAGTTCTGGATCTGATTTGTAAATGCCGCGGAAGTTCTCGATCCCACCATTATGCTCGGTATTCTTCAGGTGTTCCTGAATCGAGGATGATTTGTTTCCAGGGCGTACATGTTCTTTTATCCTTACTATTATAGGACGGGCAGTCATTCCGATGTACGTGTATCCACAGTGGCAAGTGATTTCATAAGCAATTTTAATCCAAGTTTCATTTCGATATATAGTCCAGAGTGGAATTAAAAAGTCTGACAATCTGATCTTTTATTTGTCTATTTTGAAGATAAATCGCCTTTCTCTGGTATCCTACTTATAAGTGTGTATCGACTCACTAAAAATACTTTTCCTCCAAATTCCATTTTGATAGAATTCATTTCTATATTTTCTTTGCACATCATTGAAGATTGAAATGAGGGACTCTCAATCGACGGAATAATAATAATTGTAACAATGTGGGGGTTTTGACAAGACGTATAAGGAGCGGTTGGATCATTCCCTTCTTCAGTTGTCTCTGAAAAGTTAGAAAAAGTCATAAGGGCAGCATTCACATCCCAAGGTACCGTCGATAAATCACCCTCGTTCTCGCACTAAATATATATCTTCTACCCCACTCTCTCATTGGTCAATCTCTCTCAAGTTCATCAAGCATACACCATCTACTTTACAGGACTCATAAACCAATCTACTTCCAATTCCATGTATTCCTGTATCTTCATTTTGAGTAAATCAACAGAAAAAAGACTCCCAATCGACGGAATAGTAGCGGCATTCTCATCCCAATGCACCGTCGACAAATCACCCTCGTACTGAATTTATAATATTTTGAAGAAATTGGTCTTAATTCGAGACAGTTGAGTTCAGACAGCGAAATCAACAACCAAACGTATCTGCGTTCAAATTATATTAGGAATCATCAGTATGCCACTAGGGTGGAACAACAATTCGTACGATAACAATCTTATCTCTTATTTCGTGTTTCAAAATTGGATACGGAATTTCGAGTATTCTGGTTTCCTTGTCATGTTCTAAGGAATCATTGAAAGAAATGGGTATTTTTCTTACTTTTGAAACATAAAACGAGATTTATATGAATTGAAAAATGAAAATATTGTTTTCGAGTAAGATACTCTAAAAATGAGTTTCAAGTGAAAAGAAAGGTGAATTAAAACATGTTATTTTACCATATTAGTAAGTATTCAAAAATAATTTATTTTATGGTCCACCCTAGTATGCCACAGGTTTTGGAAGTCAAATGCCCTAGCCAAATGGACTATGTAACGGACATTATTCGAATAAATCACAAGCTCCACCGAATATAAGAGCGGTATCTTAGATAGACACACACTCACCTTCGGAACATACGCTCAGGCTCGAGTCACGCAGAGGTCGCTCCCCGTGATACGAAACTCGGTGAACAGATACTTTCACTTCTCCAACTCGACCGGATAATCATCCCTCATATCATATGACACATACACAAATCTCTACAGCTATCCTCTCGTGATACAAATTCTATTCATCGAATCTCACTATGCGAGCGCTTTCAATTCTAAATTACTTCCCTCAATTCAGAACCCATGCCGCTGTTTTAATTCTAGCGGTGTTCAGTGCCTAGTCACTACATGGACTTTAGACTTGTTCACATTTGTGATATAGTCTACCAAAACTTTCATCTGTCAATCTATCTCAGGTTCATCCAATGGTGTATTACTTTACAGTACCCAAAAAGATTAATCAACTTTATTTTAGTTTTTAAACCAGATCACATATTTACCTGAAATTTGTCAACAATAATTGAGTAAAATCTATTTTTATCACAGACTGACGAGAGTTAAATGTTTTTATATCTTGGAGAAATACTTTTTTTCATTGGACCATCGATACCCTCGAATCTGATTGGCTTAAAAGAAAATTTACAAATAAAAAAATAGTTTCTATTCAAAAAAAAAGAAATAAGCTTTAGGAATCATTCCTGAAAATAGGCCAAATGAAGGAGTTACTATCCCGACCGAAGGAATAGAGCTCCTTCATCTCTTCATTCCAGGAGAGGGAGCAGATTTTAGAAAAATGTCGAATTTTCGATTGTACATTCTTATGAGAGTCTTTCAACTTGCCAGACTTTAGACTCTCCAGTGGTATTTCGACAATGTAGACCAGATTCATCAGTGAGAGGTAGCAGATGAGGGACTTGTAGTCAAGGGTACTCCACGTTGTGCAAAGTTCTATGGGGTCTTTATTGCTAGTGTCTTGCGGGAGGGTCTGATCTAAAGTTGTATAAAAACCATGATTAGGGCATCGAAAAGTTATACATTTTGAAATCTAAATCTGAGATTACAAAACTAGTCTCATTCATAGTCTAGGTATCAAATAAACAGAGTAGAGTAAAAGTGTATGCATTGTGTGTATGTTCCAAATAATATTCAGATAGGAAGTCTTCCCATACTAAATAAGAAGATTTTTGTGTTCGTTTCAATAATCGTTCGTTCTTTTTGTTAAAATTCTTCCTCTAAAGTATCAAGAACCAGCCTTCAAAATATAACTTCCTTTCCGAACCGACTTCCTATATGAGCTACAACTAGACTGTAATTTGACCCTTTCTTTATTTGGGGTTGTGTAATGCGGCGTTTGGCACAGGTGTAATTTGAAAGGTGTAAATTAAACTTTTCTGCAAATTGAGTTGTATTTTATCATGTGGAAATCATAATGAATTGCAAATTACAAAACACTTCTCATTGCATTCTTTGATTGCAATGAAAACCTAGTTAGTCGCTAAATCATTACTTTGAAGTAGACACAATCTTAATTTGTGTTGATTGATTGGATGAAAAAAAAGACACTTCTACACCAATCAATGAGATTTGTATTCTGCTTGCATTATTATGATTATTTTAACAAAGTTTTAGGATTAATCCCTTCAACTGCAGAATACGATAACTCTTGAGCTGTACGAGATTTTTAAGAAATTCTTTCTCTTATATCTTGGCTAGAAGATATTGACTTGCGAAATTTGCTTCATAGCCGAGTCTTAATCTCTTCGGGCTCACATGAGGGATTATTATGCGGAAGATTTAATCAAGTTTTGTATTCAGACAAAATCAAAGATTCCTTATAAAAATGATTCGACGCATCTTCATTCAAAATAGAAGCGTTTTTCTATTTATGAGTAGTTTGTATCCAAAATGAATTTAGAAAAGGTTTGGCATGCTTGATACCTTGGAAAATGCATGATCTGGATACACTTTTTTACAGAAAGAATTTGTCTACTGTGTGTGCCTAGGAGGATTAAATGTGAACTACTATAAATCAACCTGAGGTAGGGAATGTAGAAACTATCTAGAAAACTATTCTGAAAATGGAAATAACGTTATACACTGATACATTTCGAACTTATTATAGAGCGGTTTATCAAAAAATTTAAAGATGAGCAATTTTTCTTTCTTTTCAAGATATCAAATCGTAGTATTATCGAGAATCTTGTTTCATCTCGTGGTTAGAGCGTGTGAATATGATAAAAAAAAATTCACAAACTTACTGGTCAAAAACAAAGAATTCTGAGAGCAAATCTTGATACTGAGCCTAGTTTTCTCATCGCCGAGCGAGTAATAATTCAAAGTCCAATCGTTATTCCCCTCAAGGCTGCTACATCCAAATGTCAATATCCCACGATGGAAGGGAATAACACTGAGACTGCATATGAACGGCTTCTCAAAGCTGACCGCCTTCATCTTACCGGTCTGAAGTAGCTCCAGCGGGGCGTTTGTATTCCTCATGTCCCACAGGATGACGTTGCCATTAAGGCCGGTCGTTATTAGCTCATGGCTTTTGTATGGATTCCATTTGCACATTGAGACGCCGAGGTTGTCGTGTTTATCAGTGATCTGGTGGACTATGCTCCTCTGGAGCGGATCAATGAAGGACACTTTGCCGGCGTTCGAGCCCTTAAAGGCTACCGCCAAGAGGTTCAATGAGGTGTACGGTGTTGACCATTCTAGCCAGTTGGCCTGGCAGTTGAGCTCATATAGGCGCACACACTATATGAAATCGAGGTTTAGATCCAGTTTTTTTGATCCTGGATCAAAACTTTGATCTGAAACCTATGTTAAGACTTGGATATTCTCTGTCGAATGGTACCTAGTACAAAAATAGCTATGTCGAACAGTGTTCTCAAATTATAGATAAAGTCCGATGAATCTGGATATCTGAGAAACCAAAAAATTTTGAAAAAAAAATTTTCTTTATAGGATCCAAGGTTAAATTCTTTCAGGATTTTACGTCCTTATTAAGAATGCAATATTTATGTCAAAAATGTCAACAAGATTCTGATCGAAGCCTTCAATTTGAAGGGATATTATTTTTGAATAAAGAATCGAGCATGCAAAATTCTACAAAATCATGGAAATAAGAAATTTTCATTAAATATAAATCTTGCAAATATTAAAATACCTGAGTTAGATTTGTGTCCCATAATTTTATGTGTCCATTGGTGTGATGAGTAGCAAAGAGGCCAGTATCAATCGGATACCATTTCACCATATTGACAAGGGCAGTATCCTTATTGTTCAACTTGCAAATCAGAGGATATTGAATCACGTCATCTCCCTTTGCATTAAATAAATTGTGTATCTTTATTGAATTGTCATAACTGGAGGTGAGGAGAAATTTATTACAAACTTCATCAACACATGAGCTTGTAACAAAAGTATTTGATGCACTGTCAAATTTTGCATTATACTCAACATCTATGCTCAGATGGTGCTCATAGAGTTTTCGATTCAATAATTTTCTCATCAACTTTAAACAACTGGAGTCAAAAATGAAATTGATCGTTTTTCCGGTTGAAAGATTTAAAAATCATGTCTCAAGATAAGGATATTTTTGTGTCCCCATTCCTAAACTTTGACCCAAAACTCCTCGCGCAAGATTCTAGTGACCAGTTTATCTTTCCCACGGGAGAAAAGAAGCGTGGTCGCTTCGAGAGATCATTCGCTGAAATCGGTGGTCTTCTAATCGGCGGCGCAAGTTACGGAGCTGCTAGGGGCGCTTTAGTCGGCCTTAGCGATCCTACTCTACAAGGATCTAGTGCTATTAAGAGGTCTCAGTTGCTAAATTATGTCACAAAGACTGGTGCTAGCTTCTCTCAGTCTGGTGGCTCAATCGGCCTTATCTATGCCATTTCAGACTTTTTAATTGACAAGCTGAGAGGTTCTGCTGATGATGAGATAAGCTCTGTTAGTGCCTGCGTCTCCACAGGAGTCTTGTACACTCTTCCTGGTGAGTTTTTCTATTTTCAGTAACCCTTTTTGAATGAACAAAAAATAGAGTTTCTTTAAAATGTGTCTTTTTTTTAGGTGTTTTCAGGCCTGGTGGTGTCCCTCGTATGCTTCGCGGGATCTCTATTGGCGCATTAATCGGCGCGAGCATTTTACTTGGCAATAAATCGGAACAGACCAAAAGCTTTCTCGGATCGTGAGACTTGAACGGTGACATTTATTACACACTCATTTGTACATTGTATTATTTTAGACAATAAGAAGACAAAATTAATAATTTCGAGCCTCTTCTCTAGCATTACCGAATCTACTGTATTAATCTCATTGTTTTAATTACTATTTAGAGTGAAAGCCATCCCTTCGATTGTGGTAAACATTGTGCCCTGAAGGAGTGTGAGACATTAGGTAATTTCCTTGTCCAGCTAACTTGGTTCAATACTTCATGACTTTTCAAATTTTATCAATTTCAGATTTCTTACCCATTCAATGTCCTCTTTGCGAATTGGCCTTTTGGTAAGATTTCGTTTGATTCATTAAAATGTTAATTAAATCCAAGTTGAAATACCCCACATGAAACTCGAATCAAATTTTGTCACATTCAGCTCCTCTCTTTCGAGAATTATTATAACTTGTATAATTTTGATATTTTCCAGAAAGAGAGTAGGCTTAAGAGAGTTGAAAGTTGGATATTCACAAACTTGTGAAAAATAGATAATTTCATCTCTCAACAGCAAAGAGCACTCCCAGCCATACAAACACAAGTGCGAGAATTACAGAGAAAATATTATCGAAAAGGTACCCGAGCAGAGGAATAAGAATTCCGACCTTGTTAAGGAAATTTACTCAAAATCCCTAAAGTGAGTTGACATTGGTGGCATGAAATCTGAACAATTCTCGGATGATAAGTGACAAATATAGCTTATAAGGCTGTATATAAATTAGCCCTAAAACGCTCCTTTTTAGAGAATGATCTTTCAATTCCTTGTAAAATGTGTTAGTACTTTCAAGTAGTATGTATATATATATATTTAAATGATAACTAAAAATTCATGCACACTGTAACAAATCTGAGTAGCTTTTCTTATGCAATATTTGAGTACGGCTAATCACACTTTCTGATTCGATAATGCCTGTCACTATCCCCACTTTTCGCATGCTATTTCTTTCAAGATTCGGTAAAAATCAATAAATTATTCGCAGAGAAAATTTAATCCTAAACTAAACAACGAAGAATCTATTTCTTCACGCCAAACTGGTTAGAAACAAGATTTTAGAAAAAATACTGCGTGAAAAGGAGCATGATTAAATCCACTTCATTCAGAAAAAATTCCTTTAGAGACTCCGAAGATGAACTCAGACGAGTAGAGGCCAAGAAGCTGTCCGAAAAAGCTAAAATGAGTGAAAATATTCTCGATAAAGAATCTCTCAACAGTGAGTCGCATTCAAGGATTCAAATATTTTTAATGGCATGTTTAGCACGGTTAATTTAGAGTCATTTTTAAAAACAGAATAGTCTCTTGAGGAATAAGTAGTCTGATTGTGATTATAGCTGGCTTTTTATTCAAGGCGTCTCGCGACCGTTAACACAACAGAGTGCAAAGAAAACTCTATCTGCTAAAGCTCTAGAATCACGAAGGAAGCTGATGACAATGCAGTTGAAGATGTTATCAGCGCCATATGATAAAAAGGTCGAGAATCTCCCATCTGAGATTCGCTTCTTCGTGCGCCTCTATCATGGCAAGATCTCGGGCCATGTTGGCCTTATCGCCAGTGCTGAGGCCATCAAAAAGGACTCTATTATGAATGTCTTCTTTGACAGGGTGAGAATCTCTTATTGAAATCCTTGTTAATTATTAATCTTGAAGAATCTTCCTTAGAACATGGTATTGGGTCAGATATTCGATCAGACCGTGAAAGGATTTCAGTTGGAAAATAAAAAGGTAAGCCTTTTATTTCATCATTTTTAGGAATTAAAAATGTACTTTGCTGATGAAGGCAGTGAATTCGGATCGAATCTCTCATCTGTAGAATTACACTACCTTGATGTGCCTCTATCCACGAAGTTATCCGCTCTTTCGAACGCCATTCCAAAGGAAGAAATACGATCGGCATGGAGCGATGTCCCCCTCTTGATACTTTGTTATGTGTAAAATAAATAAATATTCTTTTTCTATTTTCGGTTCTTGCGAGAAATTCTCGATATCGGTGTACAATATCTCTTTGATAATGAATTTTTATATACAAGGGCTAGCCAATGTATAATTTTGAAAAATGCAAAAATCGATATTCAAATACATAAATACAGGTCAACATGCACGAAAATAGTTGAAAATTGTGTTACACCTTTTTGTCTCCTCAAAATAGCCAATAAGATTGTAGGAAAAAAATTAACATGTGGACTCGAGAATGTAAAAAATGTATTCAATCAATGTACACACATTCCCAAATTTCCCAAAAAAATGACACCTGTGAAATTGAAAAATGTCATTTCATAATCATCATGAATCCTGGAAGGTTAATAGAAGGGGCAAGCTATACTAACCTGCTTTGATTCACTGCTGGTAAAATGCATAAATAAACCTCAATCTCACAACGGTACAATCCATGAGAATTTTGGTACATTTTGACCTGTATTTAAAATATTTTTAGATAAAATTTTGAAAAGATTGTATATTCATCAACTTTGAAAGGAACTCTCTCAGTGTGTGTTGCATGACTCATTCTTCTCTACGCCTTGAACATTTCTCTTTTCAGACCTCTAAAGACATCCAATTGGACATGAAAAATGTTCTTCATTGAACATTGAGAAATAGAGATTTCAAGCGTTTATTTGAGAAGAAGAATATTCATCAAATGCTTACTTGGAAGTAAGAGCAAGTTTTAGAAGAAGAAATGATTTTTGTATTCATTTGAAATTAGAGCCTTTCATTTTTCCAAATTTAAATGTCGAGTTTATTTTCAATAAAACTTGAATCTTTCGGTAAAATCAATACTATCCTATATTAATAATGTGAATCTTGTGATTAAAAATATCATTTTAATATTCGTGAAGTAACATGCAATCCTATCCCCAGGAAATGTCTAGATTAGAGTGGGTAAATGCCTTTTTTGCAACTGTTTGCCTCTTACTGTTTGACCAACTCCAATTTACGTAGAAAATACAATTTAGCATTGACCTTTCTTATCACAAATCCATGCGTTACTTTGAAGTAGTTTTTGATAACGCTTACATCTTTAGATGAGGTCATTACAGAGAATTTTAAGGAATTAATTCTACTTCGGGAAAGTGATCCTGATACCACTGTCGATTATTTTAACTCTATGATCTTGACCACATTTTGAAAGATGGCATCAATTGCTATTCTTTTCTGACAAAGGCTTTGCTGATTTTTTGGCCGTCCTCTGCATATTCTATATACTTATTTCAACCTTTAGATGCTAATAAAAGTCATTGGTTTAAACTCGCTGAAATAAAGTAATTGACATATTTCACAAGATATTATCTACAGACTATTGATGAAAGTAGCAGAGATAAAGATGAACTCTGCACATCAATTAAGACCGTTGGAATACATTCTGAATTCATGCAACACCCTCAACAATTCAGAGCTCAAGTTCAACCTCAATAGATCACAATATGTAGGTCCCTTATTGCTAATCAAAATAGGCCTTGAATAGTTTCAAGTTCCTCTTGGATATTTGTAAAGCAAGAAAGAATTTGACTCTCGTGAGTTTGTAGGACCTTTTAATTGTCATTTAGGATGGAGGTAAGGTCGTAATCAAATGCATGAATCAGCAACAAAAGTTTCAGGACTCTGAGAGGAAGTACCTTAGAATAACTATGAAGCTTTTTCTACGGAGGAACTTTGTTGAATCCCTGAAATCTTCTCTTGCATACAGTGAGTCCTTACCGAGTATCTCCTCTCGAGTAGTGGTCCTTTATTGATAAGATTTAATAAAGTAATCTTTCTTCCTTCAAGTCTATGAGATATTAGAAATAGACAGAGTCGACATGTTTCTCATCGCCCTACCAAGTGAATATCAAGAGAATATTGACAATTTTATGAAGATTTGGAGCATCCTCGAGGAATACGTGGGAGAGGGGAAAATTTACGACCTCGGTGTCTGCGACATGCGCGAGAAGGACATCAAGTCGCTGATAAGACTGGCGCAGGTTAAGCCGAGGGTGGTGCAAGTTAAGATCGCCGAGTGCATAAACCTCTCCAGTGACTTTAACGTGCTTCTGGACCAGGAGAAGATCCTCCTGATGACTCATCAGGACGAGGAGGGACTGATGAAGGAGCATCAGATAGCTGAGGTCAAGGACACCCTCTGCCTTGGTGATGGAGCCGAATATGAGGCGGATTGGATAATGCGCTATACGACCTTGTACAGAGAAAGGGGCGTCGTCAGGAGTAAAGGTTTTACAATGAACTTGAAGAGATGATCTTTATGAAATTTTCACACAAAAAGTGTTGACAGAGAAAAAATATTTCTTTTATGAAAAGAGAAGCTTTATTTGAATATATGAATATAGAAAAATCGAATGAATTGAAAACTGTGTTACAGAATTGGGGTTGCTTCCAAATAAAAATAATGTAGAATCTGTATAAACCTGACTAGCGTAGCTGTTCGCACTAGACTACATAGTCACCATTCAAGGATTCGGTCAACATTAACAAACTAATGAAATCTGATAGGTCGAAATATATCTAGTTTCCTCTGTTTTCTTTGAAAATAACTGTTTCCAGATAATGAGACTGCATAATCTATCAATTATGATAATTTAAATTTCTAGAACAAGATGCCTATATCGAATTTATAAGTAGAAAAATCAAGTTTTGTTGAATAAACGTGTTATTTATTACTTACTTGCTTGAATATTAAACGGTAGCAATTATGTTCCTCTCACAAGATTCATTTAATTTTTGGATAATTTATTAACTTATCTACTATCGAAAGATAGTCTATCTACCATCGTATTCAGGATAACTGATAGATCATACAGTCCCATGATCTGAAACCATTCTTCTCTCAGAAAGCAGGGTTCTAATCTATTGTAATGGTTATCGCCATATTTCAAGTGAATAAAGACCTATTACCTATAAAGATTTACTGATCAAAATGGCATATTTTTAATTCTCTATGCAATATAAATCCTTAGAAATCAAACAGATTTCTCCCATGGTCCTTAAACTAGTAAGCCTTTTCAACAGTTTTAGGCGAGCAGAAATAGGCCCTGATATCCCCTGGACCACCTCTCCAGTCAGTACTCTAACTGTCTGTAATTACTTTAAGGCTGTTATAGGGTTGCGTAGAGAAATTCTCCCTGAATTCCTATGGTCTGGACTCAATTCCACTCGCCTCGAGGACGAGATTACTCGGTTATCAAACGCTTGTGAACAATGCTAACCCCTCCTTACCCATTATGTGAACTCGGACAGAGTTGGACAAGGTAATAAAACTCAATTTCTCAAGCAAATATACATTTTTGTAAAAAGTATTCTAAAAAAGTATTAACATTTCTTGCTATTTCTGTAACAGACATTATCTGGCTTAAGAAGGTATGGACATGATTTCTGCTAGATTTATTACAACGGTCTAAGAAAGAGAGAGAGCCAGAATTCCAAAGTGACATCAATCATAATTCTTATAAGAAAGATAAACTTTCAAAAGTCACATGAGCGGATGAATAATCCCCTCGTGCATGTGATCCAACTTATTTAGACAGTTTTGTCCGATTTCAATCTTGGCCTTGGGAAAGAGACACATCTATTAAAAGGAGATGGAATTCCAATGTCTGAAGAGTTGAACCCAGAATTGCTAGAATAAGAACACTTTGACTTGCTGGATTTGTTGACATTTAAATTTCTCTCTAAATGAAAAAATGCTATCCTGAACAATTCTATAATTATGCCCTTGGTGAATGCATAAATCGGGCTTCATCATGTTTTATCGGCAGTTTGGGAATGTTGAAGAGAGTACGAAAGTTCTTCTGTTGCAGGGGAAGCACTGAAACCGAATACTTTCTGTACAAGCTTGTTGAACAGAAGTTATTAACCCTCTTCACTAATATATCGTCGAGTAAGCAAAGAGAGTCAATTTCGGATGTTAAAGCTAGTTTCTCAATTCACTGAGCTTTACTGCAGTAAAAATCGAACATAAAGTCTGCACTGGCCAAGAGACAAACACTCATTGGTCAAGTCTAAAATTAGGCAGAGTTTCAAGCTATTTAACCTTTAGTAACTTAAAACTTGGCTTAAAGGAAGACGATATCTTTGATTCTGAATCTTCCCTTGACAGAGAAATGGCTGCTTCCAATAGAAAAGAAATCATCTGCTTTTAACAGACAAGTAGGGCTACTGTTTTCACTTCAAATTCCATGTAATATACAAGTTTTCTTTAGTTTTAAGTCTGTTGATTCACAAGGTTTTTTATTCTTTGAATTGAGTTTCATAGCCGAGTCTAACTCTCTTCGGGTCCACATGAGGGGTTATAATGGGGAAGAAGGGTTTGAAACTATTTACAAAGTAAACTCATGTCGAGGAGGGAGGACCCACGCCCACATGAGACATCATAGGACACCAAGATACTGACATCTATAGACTGTCACTGTTTTTTGTATATTCATTTAATCCGGCATCTTGGATTTTACAAACGTTCATCATTAAGAAGAGGTGAATGCCTAACATTTCAAAGTATAGTTAACTATTTTAGTGCATAGAATTCCATTATAACAGAAAACCCTAAGATACCAGCACCTTTATCAGCCTCGTATGAGAAGCGGCACTCGAGATATCCTTTTATTATTGGTTGAATGTTTACCCTTGAATAAATAAATAAATATTAATTGAAAGTTGAATCTTTAAATCAAAGTCGAAAGCCAAGGTCTATGGTTTTTCATCGTATGATTTTCTTCTCTGCCTTGTGAATACATAAAAAGGCCTCTAAATTCTTTACAAAGAAATATTTTTTTATCTAATAAGCGTCATCATGTTACACTCCTGTCAAATTAAACCACAATAAAAAATCAAGAGAATTTTAAAAGATTTCTATTGCATAACACTATAAATATCAAACAGACCGATAAGTTTCCGCCTTCATTAACCTTACTATTGATTTATAGGAATGCTCAAATTCACAAGAGATGCAACAAGCTTTCACATGTCTAAGATCTCAACTTTAATTTGCAAACCTGTAGATATTTTGACATATTAAATACAACATGAGTAAAGAGTAGAATCTAAGCTTTTTGTAAGGTCAAATTGTTGTGAAAGATCAAATCAAGGAGAGTCGAACATACGCTTGGGAGAAGGAATGAGCAAGGACTTATCAAGTAGAAAATTTCTTCATCATAAAATACCTTCCTTATTAATATTTTAGAAAGTCTTTTATTTCAACTGTGGAGTAAAGATCAATGAACATATATCATTTATATTTGACATGCAGATAATTGATTGGCATTGTCTTCTTTCTGTATGCAATCCAACCTTGATGAGCTAAAAGCATATGTAGAGCGATTATATTTGCAAAAATGTTAATTTGTAATGAACTGTTTTTCCTTGGATACTTACTGAAGGTGACATGAAGCTGAGAATTAAGAATAATATTCTCTAGAGTAATTTTTTTCATTCATTATGTAAAATTGGAACTTATTGAAACATCTATAAATCATTTTGGAAGACCTGTAATTGCATACACATCCAAAAAATTTAGTCTCTCGATCATAAGAAGATGAACTTAAATTTCGAAAGATTTAAACCATAATTTAGAAACAGCTGAAAAGACGATCCAACAGTCTGGACGAAGATAACTGGCTATGTTCAATACACTCATCAGTTTGTAATTCCCAGGAGAAATAGACTTTATGATCCCATCTTGTCGATGGACCCATAGCAGTTGGAGAACGCTCATATTGATCTTTCCCTTGTACGAAAGGCGCAGATGCGGAATTTTGCCGTACGTCTTGCATTGAATTCCTCGTCGGTGATAGAACACAGGAGGCCAACTTAAATATTTGAGTTATTTTCAAAAAGATTTAGTTGCAAGCTTAAGTTAACGAATTTTCTAAAAAACAATCTTTTTGCATTTTTCAAATTTGTATCAGATTTGAATACAAGCAATGCAGTTTAAACTCGTCTAATCGATAGTTATGTAAAATATTTAGCAAAAATTATTCATGAGATTAGGGTTAGCTAGATTTTTTCTCTCTAAGAAATTTCTCAAAGAGATTATCTTTGAACACACCCTGATTTATTTTAACAAAGTAGTCAATTTAACTTATCATCAAATATTTACATACATATATCTTGATCTGTAGCTTATACATGTCTTGCGATCGATAGCGAATTTGATTAACATAGATGAATGAATTAATAAACTTTAACGTTGTAGATCGCTTGGATTCAATTGAGCCGATCCTAACTCTAGTAGAAATTAAATAATTAAAAGAGTTTCGGATGAGCAGACAGAAGAAAGGTTTTTTTTGACCTCAAGGTATGACAGTCTTAACATTTTTATCCTACCCACAGTAAAACTAATTTTAATCTTGTATATCTAGATCAGGAATATGAGCGAAAAAATCAGAACTACTTTACAAAAGAAAAACGAAGGTGAACAAGCATTAATCTTATGTTCGTTAGATGAAACCCGATTTGAGAACTTGGTAAAGATTGCCCTTCTTTCGACCTACTAAAAAGTAGTTCTTTAAGTATCCTAAATAGTGTAAGTTAGTGTATTGGAAAGTCTAATCGTCATTTGTTGTTTTTACTTCTAAGACTTCTTACAAATCGAGAATTGTTCAGGAAGTCTGTTTAGTGTAGAGGGTTTTCTTCCAGTCATACGAGAAAGCTGATTGAATATGTCTTTGTCTGGTTATGACAATGAAGTATGATCTAATCAATATTTCTAATAGCTATTTATAGTAGCATTCCTTCAACGAAAATAATGGGAAATATCTGGGATTTCATCTTATAAAAATTTGGCGTTAGATAAAACCCCTCTCTTGTTGGACAAGGATATAGAAGGTAATCTTTGGAATACTTTGGTATTTTTAGAAATGCCTTCCCCAATCGATGATGTTAGACAAGAGATGAGGAATAAATATGGACGGATAGAAGAATATATTTTCTCTTTGCATTCATTCAGTATAAACAAAACAACCAATCAGAATTCACTACAAGTAGGTGTATTATTAACTAACTCAATAACTCTCATTATGAACCAATGAGAGGCGAGTATTAATTTTCATTCGTTTCTTCTTTTCAACATGAATTATATCATTATTAGATCTCTACATTTATAAATTAAAATAATTTGTTACAATATTCAATGAGGATATAAACTTATAACAAATATCTTATTAACCATGAAGAATTATATTCATAAAAAGGAACCGACCCGACAAGAAGTGTTAAACATCACCAAGAAGAGTGGTGCCCAGCAAATGTATGAAAGTGACTCTGATGAAATCTCCTCAGAAGGCTTCGCTTCCAGTAGTACAACGCAGGACTGTCGAAGGAACTGGACCAATAATAAGACTTGCAGTAATTATAACCGCGGCAACAAGAGGTCCAAATGTGGCGGCTCCTCCACCCTCTCCAGTAGCAGTCTCTCCTCAACAAATGAGTGCTCGGCCACCGACTCGAACCGCTTCCGAATCCTCAAATACGATCAGGTCTTACAGCTGCATAACATATTAAACGAAGAGCTCTCCATACACAGTCGACTCCCAGAGATGCCCACTATCAGAGTGAAGTTAAAATATTTTTTCCAAGCCCTCAAGAAGAACTTGGCGAAAGAGAATATCAAAATTCGAGATATTAAATTCAATGGCGGCCTAGCCTCCCACGTTATCAGTGAGTATAAATGTGTGTAGAAAGTGAATTCAGCATTTCATATTAGTTTTTCTAGGAAATCATGTGAAAATTTTTATATTTTAAAAATCAATTTTCTCACAAGATATGCAAAGATAAGCCTCTTTTGTGGAATATTAACTAGATTATGACAATTATATAAATTAAACGTTAACAAAAAGAGCGTTCTCGATAAATAAATATTTGGAAAGATTTTTAAAGTTTAAAGTCTTCTGAGGTTTTAAGGATTTCTTAGACACAAACAGTTGTTTATTCTAACGATATATATGTATATTCAAAAATGTTGACAAATCAATATTAATTATATTTTGCTGTGCTGTTATGGAAGAAGAATATTTAAGATTGTAAGAAATCCAATATCTCTTATATTGTTGGAATATTTTAATATATATATTTGGAATCGATAATCGAGAAGAATTTTCTTGATTCTTCTATACAACAGACATGAATTCTCTGGAAAATAACTTTGTCTCTTTCCTCTTGTTGACTTTTTAAGAGTTTACAATAGAATTTACAATTTGGTCATTTTGATAGAAATCTGATCATTTGACCTAGGACGGTTCAGACACGTGATTTTCCTTCAAGTTTTAATTGAGTCCGATTTCACAACAAGTCAGTCAAGAAGTATTTGCTGGTCAACAATTTCATAGTGATTGATTTAAACTTGTCGCCGAAATATTATAGAGGTCATATCAAATTGATATTATCAATGATTTCTTTGAATAAACTGTTTCTAGATACTTTTTTGAGAAATGTCTGTTGGTTAGAACATTTGGTTAACAGCAGCCTCGTTCCTTTTTCACTGCTTCATGCCCTATTTCATCAAATGCCCTATTTCAAATAGCATCACTGGGAGGTCAGAGGCTCCTTACACGGATTCCATTCCTCTCTTCTTGACTCCAATAGTTTGTGCAGGAGTGTTGAGAATTTCTGGAGTGAATTAGATTAGTAATCTCAATTTTCCTGGAGAGAGGATAAATCAATTTAGAAATCAATCTACAAATGGATTTCATGCTTTTCGTTGTTTTCCAAAAAGATTATTAATAGTCAAAGCAACATAAACTTAGAGTTGGTTAGAAGCTTGTACTTTGTCCTGCATTCTTAAACTAACAGAGATTATAATAAAGAAGGATTAAAAGTTTATTGTTTACTCTAAAAGTTCAACTTCTTAGGCATCTAGAATAATCATGAGATTTATTGCATCTTCATTTCCTCTCGTCTAATTTAATTTTCAGAAATCTAATTTATTTTATCTGACTTGATAAAATTCCACACAAGCTAGGATTAGGCATTATTTCATGGACATTACGAAGGTTAAAAAGATAAATTTTAAGTTCTGATTTAATAAAATATTATTGAGGTTTAATTTACCCATCTGAGGGACTTTATCAAAGATTTTATCAAATTAATTTAAAATTTAATTTTTCTTCGTCTAGACCCTTCCAATGAGACTCAGTATAATGATATCGACGTCTTACTATCAGTGGACCTCAGCAGCTGTCCTTCGACCATGAACCGAGTGAAGAGTATTGTTCTTAGTGTTTTAATGTCATTCCTATCAGAAAATTCAGAGATTGTTGTTCCCGATCATTGCGTAAAGACAATGCATTCTACGTTTATCAAAAGTTCCACTGTCAGTCCAGTAATTTCTCCAGCAAATTCAAATTCTTCAAAGACTCTATCTCTGCCTAGGTCGGAAGATGGAAATAACCTAATTTATAAAAAGCCCAGTCATAGTAAAAGTTCATTATTTCTCGACGATTACCTCCTTCAAGAGAGCTACATCTTCAAACAGTTCCGAATGTTTAGTCAAGAGACAGACTGTTGGTCTCTATTGGCTCTTGGTTGTCCCACGCCTAGTTCCAAGGTTGTAGAACTCAAGTTTGTCGACCGAATGAAGAGACAATATGAGTTCACTGTGGATAGCTTTCAAATACAATTAGATAGTCTTCTCTCATTCTATAGCCTCAATGATAATGTTGAATTTCAGCCCAACTTTTACCCCACAGTGGTGGCTGAATCGGTCTCCGGGTCCTTTCAAGAGGCCCTGCATCATTTAACAGAGAAATTAATTGTAACTTATAACCCAGAGAGTATACGTGGTGGCGGCTTGCTCAAGTATTGTAAGTTGGTCGTGGAAGACTATCGACCGGGTGAAGAAATCGACCTTGTGCAGCTTGAAAAGTACATGTCTTCGCGATTCTTTATCGACTTTATCGATTTGAATAGCCAGCGTAACAAGTTGGAGTCATATTTGAGCAATCACTTCCAACCCCATGATGAGGAAACCATGATCAAGTATCTTACAATCTTTTTCAACGTTGTGAATGGATCAACAGTCTGTCTCATGACTCAGGATCATTATAACATTCTCGAGACAGTAGTCCAGTTGATACATGTCTTTATAAATAGGATCCAGACGAGAGATCAGGCCATACGTCTAGATACCTTTTCAAATGCTGGGCTGAATAGTTCCCAGGAATTCGCCCTTGACCGCATCTACTATGGGGATCACTACTTCCCGGTGATATTTGATTCCGATACTCAGGAGGGCAAACCCCTATTACCGAATGGCACAATCGTAGCCGATGAAATATCATGAGATTTCATCTATGCAGAAAGTGTAACTTATTGTTTAATAATTGTTCTCAATCATGTTCTTAAAAAGAAAAACAAAAAAATTCTCATTTTAAAAAGGGCCCGTCTTTCAGCATTTCATCCACACGTGTTTGTAATATATATGTTAGCATTTATTTAGAATTTTTTTCTATGTGTTAAAGAAAACGCCGGTTAATTCAAAACGAGGGACATTTTCCCTTTTTCTAAAACATCTTCCTTGTCCTCATTTTGATATATATTCTACTCTAAAAAAATGATAAAAACTTTTATTTGGCTGCCAATGAGAAGGAAAATATAAAAATATTGTTTTGTAAAAACTTGTTAACTTGTGTGTATTATAATAAGTAAAGACCAAAAAATTAAAAGAGTTTGAAAATTTATTTTTGTATAAAACATTTAATGCCATATAATCATTGTCGATCCCTCATTCGGTTTACAGGAATGTGAAGAGGGAAATATTGATTTGTGAAAAAAATTTGTCATCTTGTCTTGTTGATTGTGTAATATGAGAGGGGAGTTGATTAATGGAAGTATTATAGACATGAATTAATGCACTTTTATTATATTGTAAGAAGAAAATCATTCAATATAATTAATTATATGCTGAGCCTTTTTATGAACCGGTAACATGTCCATATCTAGGAATTCTAGATAGAGAAAAAAAAGTTTTTTTTTTCAAGTAAGTCAGACTGAATTATTATTAATACTTGGATTTGAAAATCGATATTACAATGAAATTGGTTGTAAAATATGAAAAGTAAATTATCTATCATAATTACAACTGTGGGAACGATTGATTTTAAAAGTGTGAGAACTGTATTTAGTGCTCAGCTTCCAATGCTAAGATGTATCATAGTAGGGCGACCAGAAATATTCACTTTGAGCCTCAAAGAATATTCAGTGTGGCGAGAAGAAAACTACTTTTTTGTGAATGAAATGTGTCTAAGATAGATTTTAAATAAATATTTACTATTTCTACACCGCACTTTGTATTATTTCTAGATCATTAATTTGACGATCTAAGATCATAACATATGCTCAGAGATATTTTAAAATTGAGGAAAATTCATAATCAAGATATCGCCATTCGGTTATAGCTGTACATTACAGCCTGTACTTACATTATATTACATATTGTATATTAATATTTCAAAGAAATACGCATGTTTGCACGTACGCACCTCCATGGTCATACTTGCGTGAATAGTTTCATACGATATCGGCGTAGAACGAGTAAAGAACTCGATACTCTCAACGCTGATGCAGCTATATAAATACAATTTTATGATACTTTCGATATCGACAATTATATCGGATATCGAATTCGATATTGGACAGGTCTAGTTTGAGGTTCAAAATATGCAAAAATGAATTTTCTCGAACGTCTGAAAAATGTCTAGGATATATTATAGCTGAGAAATCACTTGAACTCGTAAGGATAACTTTAACATTCTTCAATAAAACACGTTTTAGGGTGCTTTTCTTCATAAGTACAAAATTATAAGCAATGCTTATTAGACATAGATAATAGAGATTGGTTTCAGTTGGGTTCAAAAAAATTAGATCTACCCCCAATATAAGAAGTAGAGAATTATTAAGCTTTTCTCTCTCATCTACTGGAAAAAATATTTAATATTAAGCTTGTATTCTTATGCAATAATTTTTAATCTATTACCTGCCTTCTGCTGATTGCAGAGACACTTTCAACTTCATAGAGCGGTTCCTTTAGAATGTAATAGCATGCGCAATTAATCAAGTCTCCTTTGAATAGCAATAATAAGACTACAAGTGAGACATGTATTGAAAAATTGTTTTTCTCCGTCACATGACTCTGAATAACAAATATTGAGTTGGGTGAATGTTTGTTGAGAGAAATTTGAGAAATAAAATATTACTTTCGAAATAAATATTGGTACAATTATAGTTTGAAAAGTGTATTTTCATTTCAGAAATCTGATTGAGTGTTTTTATTCATTGAATTCGACGTTTTGAATCATTTTTTCCAATAGTAATATCCTCCAATTTCATGGCAAAAAGTTGTACTTTTTGTGATTCAAGTTTAATTAATTCTGAAAATTATTATTCTTTTCAACTGATATTTTTATGTATTCAAACAAAACTGAACGAAAGTTAGTTCTAACTGATTGTACACAGAAAGTCTGTTTGTTTGGAAAATAATGAATTCTAGAGAACAATACAAGAGACGCAAAGTAGAAATTATCGGTCGATCATGAACATGGTTGACAAAAAAAATTCTAGATTTAATTGTCAATCTTCTCGAGAAACTAATTTTTCGAATTTTTATGAAAAATATAGTAACTCAGTCGTAACTGCCAGGAAAGATAAATCAAAAATCATTTCTTGGATAGGAATATAACTCTGTAAGGAGGCTGACTAGGAGACATATTGATTCCAAATGGATCAAAGCTCATTAGATGTTTATGCTTCCTAATCGATATCAGACGTTTTTTTACAAAAATCTAAATTCATTTTCCTTTAAAAAGATTAGCAAAATGTCTTGCTTTACTTTTTCTGTCTATACCTTTCGTTATTCATGTGAAATTGATTAAAAACCTTTTGCAAGCTACTTCTGAAAAGTAGCCAATTATTGCTTCAAAACTATCATTAGGCCAAACAAATTGATGATATAATTGAGTGTCACAAAGGGTTAAGGACTGGCTTTAATAATAGAGCGAACTCATTGATTTTTGACTTGATCGAGCATGAAAGTTATTGATTTTTACAATTATATGTAACACATTTTTATTATTTCCCATTTGTTTTAACTACTGAGATGTCGTTTGGTTGAATATCGATCTGCAATTTGGAATCCAGAGAAAGTCGCATGGTCAGAGAAGGTACAGAGGTCGTTCAAACGATTCAAAATACACCTTGGAGATGATGCAAAGAACTGACTAGCGAGTACCAAAGAATCCATCTCGTCCAGACGCGAGATGTGCTCACTAACTATACTGCATCGAAACGTCAACAATCATGCAAGACAACCAACCAGTAGTTTACGTGAACTTATGAATCGAAGCATAACACTTGCCAAAAGAAACTGAAAAAATATTATAGAAGATTATCTGAGAATATTATGATTGATTTTGTGAAAGCCTTGTGTGGAGCCTTCTATGCTTGTCATTGGAATGGCTACACTTGGCAGTGAATAATGAATAAAAACACTCTTACTCTTTGTACATATAAATTCCCAAATTAACAATGTTTGCTAAATAAAATGTTATCTCATCTATCTTTGTGTCGCATTTAAATGCTAAGGAAAAATGTCCTCCATGAGATAATCATCTGCGGGACGCCAAGAAATTCCTATAGAAAGAGAGAATAAACCTTCTAGAAACTGTGAGGAAGATGGATTTTTAGATGTTATAAGGTTAAGAAAATTATTTTTCAAGAGAATCAATTGCATGACACTCCAGGAATAATTTAATAGTTAATCTCTGTTGTCACACTCTGCCAGTTTCTAAAGAGAACCTACAAGGTTAATGTCTGGATAAATTAAAAATTTTCACTCTTGAATTTCAATTGAGAAGAAAAGACCTTCATTTTTTAATTAATTCATAATGCAAGAGGATTATAATTCTCACTAAATTCTCGCTAAATTTCATCAAAATGTTCAGTTTTATTTCATTCAATGTTGAGCACAGGGTGGACATTGAAGTGTTGTAGATTTGTATAATTATTTGCAGTTTTCGCCAATTTGACTTTTGCTCTTTCAGAATTTCTCCTAAAACAATCTGACCATCTGTTTGGCTGGTCTTTTTTCGCGCAATCACTTTCTAATCTTAGTGACATGGTTTGAGGCTCACCAAAGCCATCCCCGAGAGGAGATGAAGAAAATAGTTTCTTATAAATATTCTAAGCAAACAAAAACTTTCTTTAAAAAGTTATCAATAGCAAACGTTGCACGAGAGAAATTATCTAGATCGGATAAGAACAGCCCAGAATAAACAAATCTCCCGATAAATCTGGGTTTTGTTTTAAATATTGTCAAATTTAAATTCCCTCTGCATGTAATAATTTGCTCTCGTCTTGTAAACTAGGAAGGCATGTACAGAAAATCACTGTATCGATCCAAGTAAGCTTTGTTCTCTCGACAAAAAAAAGATCAGTGTTCTTGTATTTATGTACACAGGAAGGTAGATAAACTTATCGATCCTCCATACGATCAATAAGAAAAATTTTGTTATTCATTTCTCTATTCGTAAGAAATATGTGAACAGACAAAGGAGTTTTTATAACATTCGAATATAGAATCATCCTAGTTGAAACAAAGAATATACTTTTGAAAATATCTCGAGATATTTCTGGTTGTTATATTTCACAGGTGAGATTTTAGTTTGAGTTTAGTTTTAAACACTGATCAATGCGCTGCTGTTTTTCTGTTTTTAATTTCTGATAGTAATCTTTAACAAATAAACCGTTTTCTTAAGGAAGAATAATAAATTAAATTATATGCACATTACTTGCAAGATATTTTTAAAATTAAATATATTATGTCGTTCATAAAGTATAATTGCGTATTTTGTTTTTCACCCACTTGTTATTTTCCCACGATATCGAGTAATAAGTCATAGACTTTGACAAGAATCATCATTGCAGTCACTTTTCATTCAATGTTGAAGTGTGAAACACCAAACATAAGTTTTAGAGAGATTATTCTTCATCTTTTCAAAAAGCAATTCAATCTGGGTGTTTTTAGAGAGCACTAGAACTAAAAAATGCACCCAAATGAGGAAGGCCTAGTCTCGAAATAAACAGTGCTCTAAGAAACATTTAGAGGAAAACCAGCGGGGAACCATTAGAGATATCTCCCAAGAGGTTGGATGCTCTATTGGAGCAGCTTTCAATCTCCACATAAAAATCTTGAGATATATAAACTCAAGAGGTTTGGTCTTCTTTGCTTGAAAAACACAATCAAACCCCATTTTTGGGGTAGGATTGTAACTTGTGATGAGAAATGGATTCTTTACACAAAAACACCTGAAGTCTATCGTAATCAGCTTTCATCGGTTGACGTCAAAATACGGGTTTTTCATCAAGACAATGCTTTTCAATGACTCAAAGATGAATCTCAATCGCGAAAGAATGGACCACCCACCATATTATCCAGACATCGCTCCGTCGGATTGTTACCTATTTCAAGACATTCAGAACTGTTTGGCCCAAAAAATCTCCGAAACCCGCTCAGAAGTCGAAATTTGTGTTGAAGACTATTCCAGCTCAAAGGGCGAGGAGTTTTAGAAGAATGGAATTGAAAAGCTCTCAGATCGTTTGCAGAGGATTATCTAATCAAATGGAAATTATTTCTTTGATTTCTGAGACAAATTTCAACAAAAATACGTTTTCTTTATGAAAAACCTAATAATTAAATTTAGGACAAAGAGATTTGGTAAAACAGTCATAAATTTAGCAAAAGTAAAAAAATTAATAAAATTCTATTTGAGGAAGTCAAAGTTTTTTGTTCGGGTTAAAAAGGCGGAAATTATCGATTTTAACATTTTTTTTTGCTTGGTACTTTTAAGGGTTGGGATTCTATAGTTATTTTAATAATGATTATACATAGCGTAACCCAAGGTATAAACAACATGTAGAGTTTACATAATGCTTAATTGATTATATTTGCACGTACCTTTACAGACAAAATTCGCCTTTCACATGATCGTTCATATCAATCATTGACTCGATATATATTATTCACGAAAATAATAATTTTCTTATAGGCCTAAAAATAATCTATTGAATATCCTATGCTTTAATGACTTAGACATCAGTTATCTTCAATTTTACAATAAACCATTTGAATACCAGTTAAATCAAGACCTGATTGATTTTCCACTTGGATCTAACATTTGGGAGAGGTTTCTCTATTTTATTGCCTGGATATATTGTTTATAGACGAGAAACCCTTTCCCTTAACCCATATAAAACTACGTGAATAATATATTTTTCAAGAAGAAAATATATTTCTATTGAAGAATTCAATGAAAAAATACATTTCATCATAATGGGTTTTAGCATATTTGGGCTCCGTTAGTCTTTTTACGAGACTTTTAAACTCAAATAACTTCTCTCTGAAAATATTGTTGGATTTTGAAAAACATCAACTCATCATGTGTTTTTTGCCTTGATCTGTGGAAATGTCAATATTTTATTTTAGATTTCCTCAAAAATCTACCCGATAAAGATGATTTCAACTTTTGTCATGAAGTCGTAAAAAGAATTCTTCTAAAAATTTCTATAACGGCTTAAGTGTTTAACTTGGAAAATTAGTTTAAAAATTTTATAGATCGTGTAAGCGTTTCATTAAAAATTGTATCATAAGTGAAAAACTCTAATCAATCAAATACATGCAGAATAAGAAATTGTGTAAAAATATTGGAAAAAACTAAGTAGTCTGTCTTACACCCAACACACATTTGATTGACAAACACTTTGACCACAAAAGTCACATTTTGCTGACAAAAAAATCTTGATGGCCTCCTTTTCTTTCATCAAGGCGCAATCCGAGGACACCAGAACAAGTTCATACGTTCCCACATGAATAGCATGGTTTTTATGCCGCTTCGGGTTCTATTCTTTATCTATTCTTAAGTACAATATCTGTTAATGATTCTTATGAATATGACAAGGAAACAACAATATTCAAAATTCCGTATCATCAGCAATCAAAAGAAATGGTTATTTTTCTTACTTTTGAAACATAAAATTAGACATTAGATTGTTATTTTACGAATTTATTTATGAAAATACTGTTTTCGAGTTAGAGTCTCTAAAATGAGTTTCAGGTGAAAATAAAGGTGATTTAAGGTTGAATTGTATTCTTCAGGATTCTTATTGATGAGACAGTTTTGTCTAAACATCTCAAGGTATTCTCTTATTTTCCAATACTTGTCGAGACGATCAGTGATAGTATCAGAGTTATTTGTAAAATGGAGATTTTGAACCATGACATCTGCTATCAGTTCAATCCTGGTTTCAATTTCCCAATACATCCTAACCGCTGGAAGTCGAATTATACCCATCATGATGTTGATACCAATGACCTTATAAACTTCGTCAGATGTGAGACCCAAAGCACAACCT